>NAPT01000126.1:0-56404 GCA_002927785.1 Cladonia uncialis | reverse complement strand
GGGATGGGTGGTTGGGAGGGCATTTCGGGTGGTTTAGTCGTGGGTAGTGGTTCTGGGGAATCATTTTGGCAGGTGGGGAGGTTGGTGGTTCAGTGTGTGGAAATATTGTGGAGAAGGGATGTGGATGGGGATGGGCTGCTAGCGGCTATAATAATTCGATGGAATAGTCTACTCCATACAACTGCACAGATAATATCATATAGCAACTTGTACACATTGTGTCTGAATTTAGAGATTTCTTTTGAGGCTATCTTAAAAGCATTTTGTGAGAATATCATTGGATAAGCCGCAAGCTTCACTGCCCTTCCCTGGATTGAGCCTTGCGCTCCCGTCCAAAGCTATCTGAAACGAAACGATATCAAAGCTCATGGTTTTCAGCCAGTCCAGCCTGCTCCATCTGATGCATTCTGTATTCGTCGGTGTCAGCGTAAATCGTCGAATGCGAACCAGCCAGGCTGTTGCATAGAAGCGGTAAGAAAGAGTGTGGCTTCCTCATTCCGCTGGTAGAAATAAATGATACAAAAATCAGGTGATTGTTTAAAATGTTGAAATCTCGATAAGCCATTGTCCTCCTCTTGTTCCTAAAGACATCTTTAAACAGCTCCACACGGATCTTTGCGAGTCCTGCCTATGCGACCGATCCACCAAGCTGGCTTTACTGATCAAGCCAAGTGAAATCAGTTCAACTTCGGCATCACTACTCTCAGCTCATATATATTGGTCATCTTCCATATTGGGTTCAATCGTAGCTTGACCAGCAAGCTTTGTGGCTTCTTGATGCTCATCAGCATACTGAGAGTCTGCGTTCAGCAACGGTACAGCTTTCAATTCTGGCAGAGATGACACCCCTGCGCTGCTGCTTTTACTGAAGGAGCGATACATTGGAGACCGGCCTTCCTTCGGATCCAAAGGAGCTCGAGGAAGTGGTAGCGGCTCCTGATGAAACTCGCTCAATCGCGCTGGTCTCGAAGAGCTGCAGCATGTCTCCTCGGTGTGTCACGCCTCCTGCAGTCTGGATGTCATCTTCAGCGTCCCACGCGCTTGGTGCCAACACGCTTCTCCCCAATCGACGTGGTATGACACTCCCTTCTTCTGCCTCAAGTCCCCTTCGTGCCATTCCAGCGTTTTCAGCAGCATCCATCCTCACAGAGATAGTTTCGTCTACTTGCTGAACATTCCGCTTTGCGATCTTTCCAAGAATGTCCGCAAACAACCACGGGAAGCTCATCAGAGGCATCGCATCGGCTGTCATCTCTCGCAAAGGCCTTCGATGCCCACCAACGTCTTGAAATTGGGAACATTCCCAGATTGCATCGGCCATCTCCGTGTGAGTAACTCTATACATTGCTGCAACGAAAGGCGCAAGCGTGTTGAAGTCTTTTCCCCCCGCTCGCTCATAACAGGTCTTGCGAAATTGCTCCTTCAATGCCACAGAAAGCTCCCAGATTACCTCATGAAATTTGAAGGCATTGCTGGTCCTAGAATGCTGTAACACGAACGTAGACCAAACTTCAAACTCGGTTTTAACTTCATGCTGGGCCATTATACGGCGTATGTGGGCATCGTAGTCGCTCTTTATGTCGCGTACAGTATCCAGTATATCGGCGTCAGGTCTGTAAGCGTTTAAAATGCGATCATCAAAAGGTGCACGATATGCCGGGACGAAGTCGACCCGCTCAACTTGGTCATAGAGCTGTCCCAAAATCTTTCTCGACGTATATACTCTGTCTGCAGCCAGGTTATGTTTCTCCATAAAATGTGGCCATTTGGGGGGCTTTAAGTCCCGTGTCATCTGAGCTGGCTGGCCAGTCTTAACATAGTCAACCGCCATAGAGTGCAGAGATGCAAGCTTGAGGCCTGGTTATAGGTTAGCTATAAGTGTAACGAGGGCTTCGCTCCAACTCACATTTCTCGTCCTTCACACCCTCCTCGAGATAGTCAGCATTTGCCAAGTGGGCCTGTGCAATGCTGGCCAGGGTATCGTTCTTCATATAAGTCACAAAGAAGGTTGTAAGATCGTCCACGTCGATCTGATCCTCATGTCTTGGTACATATGGCCGAGAGTAGTCCATCGGCTCCACGTTCCATTCCCTCGGCAGAAGGTCTTGGTCCCAAATGATCAGAAAATCGTCACCGTCTAGATCACCACCAGAACACATACTAGCCACGTCTCTGTCACCAGTTTGAGGTAAGACTACAACATCCTTGAGATGGTGTAGTTGAGGAACGTCTACACCAACGACGACCCGAATATCGCCTGGATGGAGAGAAGGATTGCGGGCTAGCAAAATTGGTCCCAGTATGACTTCAGGTCTATCATCGGCACCTTTGGAGAGTTGAACAAAGACTTCTGGCACGTATTTGGCTTTCTCGCTGATGGAAGCATTTGGTGGCGGTTTGGGAGTGTCGTAGAAATGACCTTGCAGCGTCGCTGTCTCATCCACACATCCAAAGAGAAGTGCACCGCTGCCAATGGTTATTCTCGCCTTCTCTTTCAAGTACTTGATAGACCAAGCTCTCCATAATCGCAATAGAGACATGAGAAATGGCTCTTGCGACCGCTGAAAGCCATCCAGTATCATGCCAGCAATGGTGAGCGTCATCTGGTTTTGATCGATGTCTTTCTGAAGGATAGTCAAGGCTGTTTTTTCATCCGTCATAGCTCGTTCGAGTTTGGAAAGCTGGGATCGCAGTTTCTGTACGAAGATGCTATCAGGAACGCCTAAAGCAGACATGATCAAGATCAACTGGCGGTTTAGATTGGCGCAGGCGTATTGAGACCAGCGAATAATCTCTAAACCCTCATGCTTAGCTGCGAATTTGTACTGACTCTTTCTAATGTGTATATCACTTCCCCTTGAAATAGGTGAGAGGGCAAGGATGCCTTTGCAGCCTCCGAGGCGGATTTGAAATACACTGGGCGGATCCGCAGAGTGTTGCAAGATCCCCAGCTCGTTAGCTGCAAGACGTGCAAGGAAAGGAGAGATTCTCCCAACACCATCCGTAAAATTGAAGCCGTTGCGTTCGATGTCTGCCAGCTCCTTCAGATTAACGTTGGAACCACGTATTGCCCGTGTTGTAGAAAAGCATTGACCAAGACGAGAAGCGTACATGGGTACTGTTTCGATCTCCGAAAATAATCCCATCCAATCGCGTATTTTATCTGTCGACAAAGCAGGGTGTGGCGCAAAAAAGTAGGCCCCGTTTTCTCTGAATTGAGAATTCCCGCTAGCAAGATATTCGTACTTACGATGACCGATCTTAATACCATTTTTCAGAACTCGTTTGACACGCGTGAAGACTTCGTTCATGGTATTCTTGTCTGTCGAATAGATCCGGCCCTACTATATATCAACTGAGAGTTCAGTGGGGTTAATCAAATAGACGTACCTCTGATTTCTCATCGGTAAATCTAACGCGCAGAAATCGATCTGCGTACTCAGCAAATTGACGTATAACACGATTGGACGTTTCAGCTACCGGCGTTTGAAAATGAACAGTGGTTGGGGTCACTGTTGCAGAGCGGATGTACACACAAAAGTGAGGGATTTTGGATCTGAGAAGGCTTCCGTTGCCAACTTGCCTTCGAAACAAGTCCATCGGGTGAAATTCTCGAAGTCCATGATTGGCAACATATTCAAGAAGATCACGAGCCTTCCCCGTGCCCATGTTCATCAGACGACTCACAAAAGCTTGGTCTAGGTTGTACTCGTTGAGATGGCCCTGCGAGATGCAGACCTCCAGCTGATAGCGAGCTTCGAAGTCCAACCCTGCGATAGATTCCTCTAACAGCTCATCTAAGCCATTAGCCATTCTTTCCTTGGACTCAAGAAATCGCCAAACGGCAGGCCTGTGCCCGGAAGTACATGAAAATCCAGGCATGGGTACAACTTCAATATTGTAATCGTGCAAGGCTTCGTGCATCAAACGCCACTGGGCGGTATCTATTTTGGACATATCGAAGATGAAACGATATGTCGTCCATCGGCCTTCCACAGATCAGCACCGTTCATTCAATTTGTTCAAGGGAGCCTTACCAAGGTCAATGATGGGCCTCGTTTTTTGTAACGTCAAGGGTTTGTCCTTTAGATAATGGGGAGCATATACAACATCTGTTTGGCGATACCATGCATCATTATCTTTCCAGAACCTACCATTGTCGTGGCTGTGATCAGGATCTATTTGTTTGTAGTAATTGGGAGGTGTCTCCAACGTTATCAGAAGGACCATCTGATTCCCTCTGGCCTCAATCTGATGAACTTGCCTCAGGCGGGAGAAGGGGATACGGAACCTGAAACAATCGGTCCGGTTATATTTCCCCATTTGTGGGCCTTTGGGATTCCTTTGATTTTCTCTTGGGTCCCGAATCTCCATTGGGAATTCTACCGTAATCTCCCTACGAAGCATGTCCTGCCGGAATGTAATTTTAGTGTTGAAGGTTGGCTGTGCTGTGCACATCGTCATCATGGTCGCCTGGTCGAGCATGGTACCAAAATTCAACGACGTAGCGTGCATTTGCTAGGATCGAGGTTACTTCTGCTCAAAACTTCAAGATGGTGGGGTACTGTACCATTGACTCGGGATATTTTTTGTGCGGATTCACCGGGCTGGGATGCAGGAAAGTCCGTCTACGACGTTCCAGATACAGTCGAACAGACACAGTTCCATGATCTGGGATGGCTATCTGGAATTGGTCTGTATCCCAGAATAGCCTAGTGGGTGGAGGCCTATTGCAAAGTCAGATTGCGAAAGGTGTTGAGGGCAACATTGCAGGAAAAGGCCTACCGAAACCGCACACACGCGGTGCCTTCGCGTTCACTTCTAGTGTTCTCGTATAGCTCAATGAATACAATATTACCTTCTTTGCTGAAGCACCGGTGCAGATCACGGGTGGTGGTACTGGGCGGAAGACCGGAGATCTTAAGACCGAGCTCAACCCATTTAGTCCAGTCGTCCTGAACTCTGCGATTAGATGCAAATGCTGGCCTCATGACGTAGGCTTGATTATGATGTGGCCGCGAGTGAGAATGCTTGTAGTTGCTTGAAGCATCAAGAGCTGGTGGATTGAAGGCATGGTGAGCGTCATCAGGTGACAGAGGCGAAGCATGTTGATAATTTTGCGATGGAGGGATGGAGTTGTTGATGGCTATCCTCTCAGGCAATGTAAATTGAGATGTGTGATGAGAGACGGATGAGGCAGAACAATGTCTGTCAGACGAGTCCATGCGATATGGTTTATTCTTAGACTGCTGTGGAAGCTTTACCGAAGGCTGCGGGCCTGCCCTACGGGCAAACGAAACACTCGAAACCGAGTCCATGCTGGCTGAGGAGCTCCCGGCCCCTACCGACTTGGATGAGTTCGCGTGGAAGACTACTTTTTCTTGCTGATACCTCAGTCTGGCCTCGTTGATGCCTTGGGGGGGCCTGTCACCATCGAAGTGTAAGCGTCTTAGAGCAAGATCTGACAATGGCCCTTCCACAACTTGGTCACGATCAACAGAAGAGACTCGGAGTGTTGAATGTAGGTCTTCAGAAGAGGATAAAGAGGATGAGGATGAGGAGAAGGGAGGTGTAAATAAGGAACCTTTATCCGAGCCCCTTGCCGCTGCCGCTATTGTCATGTCACTAGCGCCATGCTTCACAGGCTGCCGCTCATCTGAATCTGGAAGGCGCACTTTTGCCTTCACATTCTCATCTTCCAATTGATGGTCCATTTGGGGATCGCAGTAACTAGCGGTGCCTTGTCCGAGATCTCTGTTGTCATCTTCGTCGGTTATAACACCAGCTTGGGGTCTCATGATGGGGGGCCTCCAATGCATCAAACGACTAAGTTGAACACACGATTCAAATCATTCAGGTTTGGCTAATCGATGTAAGATGTTGAATGACCAATGACATGAAGTTATACCAATAAGAGTAGTATTATAATATAAGAAAAGGCATAGTAATATATAGGTTGTGGTGTTGAAGTGACAAGGCGAGCCAACAATGAATGCTGAACTGGAATTCTGTTATTGTCAATCTTCACAGCATGGACAGAGCAAGGGATTGGGAGAAGATTACAATTGTATGGGGTAATATCGTAGCAGAAGTGATATTGATAGAAGTGACGTTGGTAGAAGTGGGCATCTTGTGTGATACACTGTAGTGTAACACGTCGCTGTAAGGATCCACTTCTGTGGCTCCCGACAACGTCTTCGAGAGTCAGAGGTTCTTTCCTGATAGTGCCACGGGAGATTTGCGGCCCTTAGTCATTTAATCATAGAACATACATATCGAGGAGATGGAAGAGGGAGGCGGTTGAACACGACTAGATAAGCATCATGATGCCGAATGAGGATCGACAATGATTCCAAAAGGATGCCAATCGTGATGTATAATAGATATGTTCGCTATTAAGTGGCGGGTATGTTCAAGGCCATTCACGAATTCTGAACGACAATAGCGAAAATGAATCCTCTTCACAGAATTGCGTTGAATATCGTAACGATATTTGTCATGGCAAACTCGTTAGAGGACAACCGCAATCGCTTTGTACTTTAACACTCGAACAATCAGTCTTCACATGACGCCAGTAGTTTAGGTATGCAGCCGCAGTGATTCGACGCAATCCAACGCACGCAAAGGAACAACCAGTTGCCGCGGAAGTGCTGTAAACGCTAAGTGCCAAACAGTAGGATATCAGAGAGCTCAGTGACATGGGGAATTGGGAAAGGTTGCAAATCAACAGCCGCATGTAGTCGCTTGGCTGGCAAAAGAGCATCGCGAAATATCGGCACGTAGGATATACCGTCTGGGCCTGCCGACAGCAGCGAAACACCCTATGATTAAGTCATTCTTTGTATAATTTAGTCCACTTTCACACTAGAGATCGCAGTAGACGAGAGCCCGTTAAGAGACAAGGTGTTGCCTATCAGATCAAAAGTCCGCGGTAGTCTCGTCAAACATGCTCTCGGATGGTTTGTTTCCCAAGACCGACAAGCGTTGCTGGTCAGTACTCGTGAATATGTCGCCTCCACCGAAACATTCATCATCCGAATCCACGTGTTCGTTGGTCGCTTGTAATGCTTCACCATCGATTTTCCTTTGGCTGTATGAGTGAAAGTGGTGGAGAAGCTGAGTAGGTGTCGCAGGGCTCCGGCTCTGCCTCGAACCAAGCTCGGCGAGGGGAACCCTACTTTTTCTCAGAGTACTATGCCTACTTGCTCGGCCCGTTGCTACTACTTCGTCGCGCTTAGACTGCGAACTTCGGCGTCTCTTAGTCCGCTTAGGTGTTGGTCCGCTCTTGTTTGAGGTGGTAGACTCGGAAGATGGGGTGAAGTCAACGTCAGATGGTGGCAGGCCTGGACTGCCTGGACTACCTGGTTTGCAGGGTGAAGATGCGCTCCTCTCTTCCCTAGAGCCTGTTCTACTTGTATTACAGAAAGCTCGTTGATTTTTGGTAATTCCCATCACAGCCATAAGACGAGCACTAAGCTCCTGGGCTTCTGCAAACTCTGTTGCCCGTGCCTGACGTTCTTCACGAAGGCGCTTGATCTTACTTTGCAGGTCAGCAATGGTAGAAGCCCGATGCTGTTCAGCCAGCGCAGCGGTATTGCAAGCCTCTGTAAGTTCTGACTGCCACTTCTTGGTTGAAGCTCGCAGGCTCTCTTCTAGGCGCAAGATCTCCGCCTCTTTTGCACCGGCATGGCTGTCATATTGTTTTTGTAGCCCAGCAGCTTCCGCCTTCGCCGCTTGAAGCTCCTTTTTCAAGTCAGAAATGGCGGATTCGTGGACCTGCGATGCATCTTGAGCCTTCCTTGCTATGTCATTTCTGCTTGATATTAGATCCCTTTCAGATTCAAGTAATCCGTCAATTTTGGCTTCTTGAAAAGCGACCAAGTCTTTGGCAGTAGCAATACCGGTGTTTAATTCCTCAATTGTTCTTTGTTGGACTTGTGTTGTCTCGGCACGGCTGGCTACTTCTGCCTTGAGCTGCGATATTTCACATTCAAGATCCTTGACCCGACTTCCCGATGCAGCAAGCTTGGAAGACTGTTCTTCGAACACCTGATCCTTCCCGGTCAAAGTCGCTAGGTAAGCCAGGTCCCGTTGCCGGGCGTTCTCGATGACAGTCTGCACCGCAATATCAGCATCTGACTGAGCCTGATCAAACTCTTGACGTCTGTTATCCAGTTTTGCTTCGAGGCCTTTCAGACGATCTTTATGCGTCTCGATTTGGTCTAGTAGCTCGGTTCTCTCACTCGTCAGGCTGATGATTTCATGTTCACGGACTCGAGCCTGCCCTTCAAGCTCCACCACATTTCCCTGAGCAGCCTCCAGGTGCGCCCGTAATTCCTGAGATCTCGATTGTTCTTCACGAAGAGGACGTTCGGCTTCAGTGCAGCGGAGTTCTAGATCACGGCAGACGTCGCCAACCATTCTTACAAGGGACTCGTAACGGCACCCTGCTTCACTAGACAGTTCGCGTACGATTTTGGTACGCCAGTCATGACTGATCGAATCCACATGAGGTGTGCCACGAGCCTCAAAGAGTGACACCCTAGGTGCCTCGCTTATAGATGGCCTGCGCGGCCTACAATTCTCAAATCGCAACTGAGAATTTGAGAGGTGTATCTGCTTCTGGAGTAGCAGCCTGGAAGAACATTGAAGGCTAGTCTCGAGCCCTGAGGCATATAAAGCAGCGCTTAAAAGCATGACCGTGACGTCTTGGTGTAGTCGGTACAAAGCTTCAGCACAAGCTCCGGGGCAAATCTCAATTACGTTATGTTCACACATGGAGTCGGTAGACCTTGGTAGCTGAGTAGTGAATTGCTGCAGTAGTCTCTCCACTTGCTTGCCAGATATACAAGAGAGCAATACTTCCCGTAAGCTTGTTGTTGTGGGAATAGCTGCGGTGATTGTAGCGACTAGGTGCAAACCGCCATCAAGTTGCGTCAATAGCCCATGGCTCGGTGAATTGTTGTCACAAGCAAGCCGCAAAAGCTTTAGTAGGATCTCGCCGATCACAGCTTCATCAAGTTGTATCTGTAGGATCAACATGAGCGAAGTTCTTTTCACGATACCCATTCTGCCTACCATGTACTGACTGATGGCTCTAGCAGAGAACACGGCGGTGCTCGGGGTTAAGAGTAGCTTCTCAAACACAGGAAATAGCTCGTGGGGAAGGTGCTGTCCATCGGACAACGTCGCGAGAAAGTTCAACGCCTAGACAGAGTCAACTCATGGTCTTGGAAAATGAGTTTGACACTTTTTGTACTTCGCATTGGATTTCGGGGTCGATGTCCGTACGAAGAATTTTTTTATGCAATTTCTTGACCTTTCCACCGTTCTTGGCTACCCAAGCTTCCTTTTCTCGACAGTCAAAAGCTTCAACAATCTCACCCGATAGCTTCAAGCTCTCGGCGATGTCGGTTGCGCTCAAGGAGCAGCTTTCAGAACAGGCTGTAATGGCCCGGATGACAGCCAAGTCCAATGTTTTAGGTGCCCGCTTGTCCTCAAACAGCTTCCTAGCAGACACGTACCGGTCTGCTACCGTCATTGAGCTTGGATCAATGGGTGATGACGGAATATTCGGCGTATGCAAGTCCGAGGAGTTGCAAGGTCTTGAAGCAAATTTGGCTAGGACACCTAGGCACAGAAGATCTCCGAAACGATCGTCCATGTTCAATTTTGTAAGTACTTCAACTAGCCGATCTTGCAAGCGTGCGATTACATCGAATGATAATATGTCCAGATAGCTAGATCCCATTGCCGATAATATCTGGTAGATGGGTCGGATTGTTTCTGGTGACAGCGAGCGGACAGCCTTATCCACCAACTGCATCAATAAATCTGGGAATTTTGAGGGAATAGCAATATCCACTGGATGGGAAAGAAGACAAACGCAAGTGGCCGAGTACTGTCCCTCAATAAGCATAGTCATGGCAATATGGGCAGGCTCAATTAGGTACCTTGTCAAAGGCGGAGTCTGATTCGATGGCCTTTCTAATGAGCGTATCCAGAAGCATAGGCTTTTGCCGCAATACAGCATCTCGAAAAGCAGGAATACATGCTTCCATGCGATCAACAGACTGAGCATCCCCGGGGTATCCGGTAGACAATCCACATACCCAAGATTCTCAGAATTTCCAGCGCAAATGGCCAAAGCTCAAGGCCTTCCAGGGTTGCCGCTGCCAAAGAGTCGATCTGGCAGGCATTCCCTCTAGCCCAGCGGAGCAGCAGGCGTTGATTATCGATCTTTTGCAGCACGTCATGAAGTCTCTAGTTAAAACCACATTAGATTATACATTTAACGGCTTAAATTTAGGTCTTATAAGGTAGGAGTGAAGGTGAGAAATCAATCAAGAGATCGATGTTCATGTAGAGCCGTTACCGGTAGATCTAAGGCATGGCCTTGGGTGGGTGTACATACCTGCAGGCTTGGTGTGTAGGGGCAGTCTACGACCCGACGAACTTCCGCGGATAGGTCAATCAACCTCGCCTCGCTCACCGTCGTAGCCATTCGGTACTTGGGCGCATACAATCGCCTGAAGTGCTCTAGGAATCGCTACCAATCTGTTCCCATGCATAATGGTCCTCGCTGGTCAATGCAACTAAATGACGCACCTGTTGCCATCGCAACCCATCGCAACCCCTGTCTTAAGAGCGTTGGCCTAGGCCGTCCTGTGGGGAAAGAATCACCAATCCCCGCCCTCCCCAACAGATGGCCACTTCATCTCAAGCTCACCGCTCGATATCGCATCTACGCCTATCTCGCTGTCCATGCCTTGTAGGATGCCCTAATTAAGTCAGTTCTCAAGATGTGGAGGATGCTCGCGAATCGTCGATCTCATGGGGTGCGGGAACTATCTACTCAGGTTCGACCTCCTAGGGCGTTGCCGCTGCCTAGAGTACCTAAGGGTCAAATCTTTCTACGCCAGCCACTGGCATGACTGTTAGTACACCTAGAATAGTCAGTAGCTATTCTACTATTATGTCTCGCCCCGTCAAGATGTCTTCCTCTCACACCCGCCATGAACTCTCGTCTTGTTTGGTTGCGCCTGGTACGGAGCCAAAGGTCGAATCAATATCGACCCACACCAGTATGGCCCTCCGTCTTTAGCCGCTACCACCACGCGCGGTGGCAGAGCACTGCCGCATTAAATCCTGGGCGTGGAGCCTTCTGGACAACAAGCCGCGTGCTGATCGCAACTGCATGTGCGAGCTCCCTCACGTATGTTTATTGCATCACAGAGGCGGGGTCACACCTGGACAAGTTGTGGAAAAGAGATGGAAAGCCTAGATATGGCTCCACCAAAGATCTTGAAAAAGTTGGTGGCCCTCCTGCTACACAACACGGTGGGCTGATATTTCAACGCGGAAGGCGATAGCAGAGCTCCGGGCCCTTTACGGGGAAGACACCATCTCCACTGACGATGAAGACTTGCATTCTCATGGTTTCAGTGAATGGTCCTCTATCAACATCGTACAGCTCCCTGTCGCAGTTGCCTATCCAAAATCTACAGAAGAGGTCTCAGCGATAGCCAAAGTATGCCACAAGTACAGAATGCCCATGATTCCCTATTCGGGTGGCTCCTCATTGGAAGCCAATTTTTCCGCCCCTCACGGCGGCATGAGCGTCGATTTCGCCTACATGGACCAAATCCAGGCATTACATGAAGATGATATGGATGTGGTGGTGCAGCCTAGTGTACAATGGATGCAGTTGAATGACGCGATCAAGGACAGCGGGCTCTTCTTTCCTGTAGACCCGGGTCCAAGCGCCAAGATTGGAGGAATGGTGGGCACATCCTGCTCGGGTACCAATGCCGTCCGTTACGGAACCATGAAAGAGTGGGTAGTCAATCTCACAGTCGTGCTTGCTGATGGCCAAATTATCAAGACCAAACGTCGGCCGCGGAAGTCAAGCGCAGGCTACAACCTCACAGGGCTTTTTGTTGGATCAGAGGGCACTCTAGGCTTAGTGACTGAGATCACGTTGAAATTGGCAGTCATACCTCAGGAAACTACTGTGGCCGTCGTGACATTTCCCTCCATTCGTGATGCGGCTTCTGCGGCTGCAAAGATCATGAGGGCAGGTATCCCGATTGGTGCTATGGAGATTATGGACGATGGTACGTATATAATCTAACACCTTCCTATTCAGGTATTATTGCTGACTCCAAATATCTGCAGTGCAGGTTGGTACCCACAGAAACTGAGCACAGTTCCCTGCTGACGTTTAGATGTCGACCAGATGAGCGTCATCAACCGCGCCGGCGCAACAGGAAAAACCTGGAGAGAAGTCCCAACCATGTTTTTCAAATTCAGCGGCACCAAAGCCGGCGTGCAGGAAAACATTCGCATGGTCAAAACCATCGCCCAAAAACACCAAGGCGGCAATTTCGAATTCGCCTCCAACGAACAACAAGCCAAACAGCTCTGGTCCGCGCGCAAAGAAGCATTGTGGAGCATGCTCTCGCTCAAGAAAGAAGGCCAAGAAGTCTGGTCCACGGACGTAGCCGTGCCCCTCTCCCGCCTCCCGGACATCATCGAGATTTCCAAGCAAGAGATGGACGACCTCGGCGTCTTCGCCAGCATCCTCGGCCACGTCGGCGATGGCAATTTCCACGAAAGCATCCTCTATGACAACACCAATCCCGCCGAGCGCGCCAAAGTGGAGGAATGCTTACATAGACTCGTAGATCGCGCGCTAGACATGGAGGGCACGTGTACGGGGGAGCATGGTGTGGGATTGGGGAAGAAAGCGAGCTTGCTGCAAGAGCTGGGGACGCCGACAATTGATGTCATGAGGAGTATCAAAAGGGCGCTGGATCCGTATTGGTTGATGAATCCGGGGAAGATTTTTGAGCCTACTAATGAGGGCACGGGGGATGAGTATAGGGCTACTGCCGCGAGTGCGCTGGGGACGCCAAAGGAGAGGCATTAATATGCTTTCTAATATCTTGGGCGGCTTTTTGGTTTTTTGGTTTCTAGGAGATAATGGGAATGGAAGCCGTAATGGGGTAACAATTCGCACATAGCCAAAAGTATATAGGAAAATAAAAAAATCACTGCTAGGTGGATGCCCGGTAAATCCCAAAATTAAAAGTTTTGCACTCCCTAATTCTGTGCGCTAGAGAGCTCTGTACACCTTCACGTTGTCTCCACCAAGAATAGAAACCAAGTATCAATCAAAAGAAAACATTGGTTTATTAGCCATATCCTCCCACGCCACCGGCGCCAGAGTGAGATTCTCATTCCAATCCCAATCATCATGCAGGATAGAATTCGACAGCCTATTATCTTCATCATCAGCATTAAGCAGACCCGTAGTAAACGAAGGCGCCGTCGTTGCTGATTTCGAAGGGGTCTTTCTGCCATCGCCTTCCACGTCACCGCCGTCGTCGCCTCCATTAATTAGTTCATTAAGATCGCTCGATCTGTTTCTCATAGGAGCTTGTGTTGTTTTCTTACTTGAAGACTTCTTCTCAGGAGGCTTCTTTGGCTGAGCATTTGCGTCTTGCTGGTTATAGAGCTCTGGGAAACGTAGGCGGAAGCGATCCCTAATCTGCCCGCCTGAGCGCCTGTCGAAGTGTAGGTCCGGATCTTTGACCATTAGGTTCCATTGGTAGCCGTATTTTCGGAAGCCTTTGTCCAGCTCGGCATCTTCCTCTTCTGTCCAGTGGTGTTTGCGGGCTCTTACGGGCAAGCGGCCGTTCTTTAGCGAAGAGTCTTGTATTGCCGCTGGCGAGCTTGCCGAAATCTCTGTGACATTATTAGACATGCTGAGAGTCAAAAATGCGCGTTCGAAGTCTGCATACCGTCATCACTCTCAGGACATACTGGCATCGGTCTAACCCATTTATGAGGCGCATCCGGAGGAAAACAGACACGGAATCTATGAAGTCCACAATGAGAATGTCTAAAATAGCGAAATACTTGCTGAATACGACCTACCTGTCTTTGAGATCCATACTAGTCCGACCTTTCTGGAAATGAAATTCTGGGTGCTCAAGGATATTCTTCCATCTTCCCATGCCATATATCGCAACACCTTTCACCAATTGCTCGGTCTCCTCCTCAGTCCATTTCGTCCTCCCGCGATTATATCTCCTCTTGGCAGTACCAGGACTAGTAGAGCGTTCCTTGGTCTTGCGCCTTCTTGTCGGGGTGGCGCCTTCTTCTTCTGTAGCCTTAGCAGATTGCCCTCTAGACTCGAAGTCATCTTGCTCCTCTTGACTTGCGTTTGGAGTGATGGGAGGGAAGAGTGCGGCACTTGGCGGAGGCTCGTGCAATTCATTGAGGACTGCGATTGGCCGGAATGGGCGTGGCTTGTCCTCTTTCGCCTTGGTTTGAGGCTTTGGCAGTTGGACGCGTAGGTCAGCGATTTGCTCATGGTCGTAGAGCTTTTGCTTCTTCCTAGGGTGTTCTGATAGGTGATCTGCCTTCTGAACCTCGGGACCAACAGTAGGCTTTGCAGGGGTGAGAGTGTCCCACTGATTTGACTCTGCTGCGTCCAAAGGCTTTGCTTCTGCAAGTGCTTTTCTCCTACCAGTGAGCTTGTTCGCCTCCGTATCGATATTGACGTGTGCATTGGGCTCCAATGGTGAGGGTCTCGCGGAGGTTGAAGAGGGGCCCGGGAAAGGGTCTTGTAGTGGGGCAATTCTCAAAGAAGGACGGGGGGGTATGTTATCGAACATGTCATCAAGCATTTGCATCGCCATGTTCCCTGTTCAAGAGATCTCGAAATGTAGATCTAGATTTAGGACGCGTATCGTTGTAGGTCGAAGAAATAGACTGACTTAGACTCCAAACACGGACGGAATCGTTGAAGAGAGGGGGCCAGTGAGCCGCCAATGGCTGCGTCATCTGCAGGTACATATGGATCTTGTGCAGGAGTAGTGTGCCTCCTGCAGCCTCACGCTCGCCCTGCATGGTTCGAGCATGTAAGGAGTTCATTGCTCCCCAGGAACAGGAGCCGGATGGAATTATTTCCGCTTACCACGTTATGGCCGTGTCTTGGCGACCCGACTGTAAGGAAGCTGCTCATCAAAACGTTAAATACTACCTTATTCTACATGTCAAGCTCGCGCTTACCAGCTTTATACCCCACCATTCGCATTACCGATCATGGCATACACCCTCCCACCAATACCCCGCTTCGTCTTTACGATCTTTGAACCCCTCAGCCTTGTCGCTGGCGTCTTCGCCGCCGTTCTTGACACCGAGAACTTTGTCAAAAGCCAATTACCCTCGGCATCCGCAACTCCTGTATGGCCAGCAGCTTCCACTCAGGTGCTGGCCCTCCAGCTCGGCAATCTTTACGGCTTGCTTGGAATGGTAGGCATTGGTGTGCTGTACTTCACTAGCGAGGCTAGGGTGGTTAGGAACTATCTGCTGGCATGTGCAATTGCGGACATTGGACATTTGTGGGCAACATATGCGGTTATGGGACAGAAGGATTTCTTGGACGTCACGAACTGGAACGCGTTGGCGTGGGGGAATATTGGTGTTACTATGGGCTTGTTAATTACCAGGGTGCTGTACCTGGCTGGGATTCTGGGCGAGGACAAGATCGTTGAAAGCACGAAGCAGGCTGTGAAGAAGAGGTCATAATGGAATCATACTGCGCCTATGCCGTGATCTAATGTGTTGCTGTTGAAGATCTTAACGATATGGAATCATCTGATTGTTTTGAAGCTGAAACGCATTTAGTTCAGTTATGCATTTGAGTGCTGACTTAAAGCTACAGCCCAATCCTTGCTAGCTCTCTTCTACCGCATGACTATAGTTTTACCGCAAATATTTCTCAATGCCCGGCAATGGCATATGCCCGACGACGATCTCTCTCCTCAGCAATTGAAAGCTGTTCTCGATTAGTATCGCAATGGAGGGGTCCCAAGAGTTAACGAAAAAGCTCACCTTGACTCCCTTGCCTTTGGGCAGACTTATCCATGGCTTCTCGTTACCGATGACGAAGACGTTAGTTTCCCGAGTAGCGAATGAGTTGTCCATAGCATCCTTGATATGGACAATGTTGAAGCCTCCGTCGTGACGCTCGCGATGGGTGATCACGCCCACACGACCCATGTTACGTCCACCTGTTGCCATTGCGATCACACCAGTATCAAAACGAATAAACTCGGTGATCTTGCCCGTTGACAGATCTAGCTTGACCGTATCATTGACCTTGATGGTAGGATCAGGGTATCGAATCCTACGAACCCAAAGTCGATCAGTATCTTGACTCAGGATATCTGCCAAAACTTGGTCCAACGACTGAAT
Organism: Cladonia uncialis; assembly: GCA_002927785.1. NCBI lineage: Eukaryota > Fungi > Ascomycota > Lecanoromycetes > Lecanorales > Cladoniaceae > Cladonia > Cladonia uncialis. The sequence goes on along the minus strand of NAPT01000126.1, from coordinate 40,135 downwards.
CAATGCAACAAACTTACGTTCGTGCATCATGCGTAACCAAGAATGGGATTCCGCCCTTGCCTAATTGTACCCTCTTGACCTTCGCCAGCTTGTATTCCGCCTCTTCAGCTGTGATTCGGTGGACGGTAAACCGGCCCTTGGTATCGTAGATAAGACGGAAGTTCTCGCCAGTCTTTTCAATAGATATGACATCCATGAAGCCAGCAGGGTAGGTAGTGTCGGTTCTTACTTTGCCGTCGACTTTGATGAGGCGTTGCATCACGATAGCTTTGGTTTCACGACTGTTGAGGGCATACTTCAGTCTATAAGATGAGTTAATCATTCAATCATATTCTGTCTTCAGAGAACCAGGCCATGTCAGAGACTCACCGATTCCGGATGAAGACAATAAGTGGCATGCAGTCTCGGAGTTTATGGGGACCTGGAGATGGACGAGGCGCGTAGGCACCAGACAGTTTGTCCAGAAGCCAATGCGATGGCGCACTGAGACGCTTTTGGTGCTTCTTTCTGTACAAGAATGTGTAGATTAGCTATACTGCTCCCAGCTTTTCTTCCGCAGGGTATGAAATGCCTTGACTGGCTGGCTTCTTGCGAATTCGGGAGATGTGCTGAGAAGGGTAAAGGCTGCTTGTTCCACTTACGGTCCACGACCCATGATGGCGGTATCTCTGGATCAGATTGTCGTGTCGTGTCGTTTCTAATGTCGGAGAGCTTGGGAATTTGCGGTTGTGGGCTTCCAGCGCTAGTGGCTTGGCAATTTTTTAGCGAGGTCCGCACACCTCGCTGAAATTCGAAGACAAGGTCAAGGTCAAGTATCTTACTAACCACCACGCCCAACCAGCCAAGATGGGTCACTCAGCTGGTCTTCGTGCCGGCACTCGGGTATGTCGAACCTCTCAATAACTTGGGTCGTTGATTGCTAACGGATAGGTAGTATGCGTTCTCACGCAAATTCAAGCAGAAGGGCATGATCAAGCTGTCAACATATCTACGTCAATACAAGTACGCTCCCCTGGAAATGCGAGATCTCGAATCTCGCATTTCCACAATGGGATCCAACGCTGATCACTGTCCAGAGTCGGAGACATCGTCGACGTCAAAGCCAATGGAGCCGTCCAAAAAGGCATGCCCCACAAAGTCTACCATGGCAAAACCGGTGTTATCTACAATGTCACCAAATCCGCCGTCGGCGTCATAATCAACAAGCGAGTCGGTAACAGATATATCGAAAAGCGAGTCAATGTCCGCATCGAGCACGTCTCTCTGTCACGATCACGAGAAGAGTTCATCAACCGGGTGAAGGATAATGCAGGAAAGAAGCAGAAGGCGAAGGCTGAGGGAATACATATGTTCTTGAAGAGACAGCCTTTGGGCCCACGGGAAGCGAGGACGGTTGATGCGAAGGCTGGTGTGGAGACTGTAGTGCCGATTGCTTATGAGACGACTATTTAGAGTAGTGCTTAAATCAACAGCATAATGCTTCTGAATCAAAGTCCACAATTACATCAGGATTCCAAGCTGAAGTGAAATTTCAATTCATCAACATTCTAGCCTCTAGATCATGAGGTTTCGGAGCGGCATTATTTACAGTCTGTGTTAATGATCTCTTCCTAACTTATGCAGCGCTTTGAGAAACGCCATTATTATGCATTGCTCCGCGCTTGTTGAAAAATGCTTGAATGGCCCCAGGGCGGTTGGTCAACTCTGCTCACTGTGAGTGAATGGTACCCAAAACCAACCCCCTGCGTATGCCGTGTTCAAAAAGCCTTTGAAAATAATTATTCAAATCCTCCCCTTATATTCATCGACAGCCAAACAGAGCCTAGCAGATACGCCATCCTACCAAGGTGAAGGGCCATCGTCGTCGTCGTCGTCGTCTGCTGCAGGGACCCGTCTACTCCTCAGTCTCGATCTCTGGCTCAAACGGCCCAACAATCCTCCGGCACCGGCCGAACGATTATCGTACAAATCTTCGTCCACTTCAAGTCTCTGATCGACTCTCAACCCCATTTTCGGCTCCCCTTCGTCATCGTTAGCACCTTCATTCCAGCTATGGGTCGTGCACGTCCCCGTTGACATGCCCCAGCCATTCCAAGATGTTGCTATCAGATGTGAGCTCTCACTCATTGTTTGGTCCAGAGTGAATGACTTACCAGCAATGACGGGTGCGCTAGGATGCCAGCTGGCATCACGAACGCACGTCTTCCAAGCTCCCCTGCTTCTTCCTTCCTCGGGCGCATAAGTGCTCATGTAGAGGTCTGGATCGCGAGGGCGAGAATGGTATGTTGCTTGATTGACGTCGATCTTGCCTGCCAATGTTGCGTCCAAGTTATAAATATAAACGCGGCCGTCCTCGCTACCGGAGTAGACGTATCTCGAATTGGTGCTGCCAGGCGGAGAGAAATGACATCTTATCAGCGTCTTCAGCACGCGGTGGCCTCGGAACGTAACTACAGAACAATCATGGGGATGAGGGTCATAGTCCTTCTCATCGTAGGTCATGAAGCGGTAGTCAAAGGATGTTGTGTAACGACTCGGATCAATCTTCGAAGCTTGCTCGGTTGGCATCATCCTTCGTAGATCCCAAAGCTTCATCGTCTGATCCTTCCCGTTGCTGAGCACATATCTGCCGTCACCTTTGCTATCAACGTAAGTCAAACCCTCTGTATGACCCATGAAGACTCCAGCTTCACGGCTATCACCCATACTGCGACGGTCCCAGACCTTGATGGTGGTATCATCGGACCCTGAGTAAAGAATGTGAGGTGACGATTGGTCGCCGAAGCATACAGCATTTACATCATCGCTATGCCCAGGAATACTCAATATTGATTGACGGGTCTCGAGATCGTAAACATATACAGAGCGATCAGATGTCCCAGCTACAATCTCTCGGCCATCACCGGAGAATCGGATTGACCATATCTACGTTCCCGTCAGTGATTTTATCCATTTCAACAGGAGAACCCGTACGTACACCAAAATGGCTATATCCTCCATGAAAGCCTCGGCGTCTCCCACTACCTCTCCCCCCCATGTCTGAGAAATCCAGAAGGTGGGGCTCACCGCTTGCTGTTGGATCTGTAGGTGCGAGGCAGACAATGCTTCGAATAGAACTGTATGCTAGCCATTTGTTGTCTGGGCTGAGAGAAGCATCGGTAATTGTCCATTGTCCAAAAGGATACAAAACAGTCTTATAGTATTTCCAACGGTACGGATTCGATGTATCGTACATTCGGACCTTGAAATCTTGAGCGCAGGAAAAGAAGAAATTCCCATCTTCCGAAAATTGACCAGAGTAACATCTGGAATTATAATGTACTATTGTATCGGCATTGGAAGAAGGTATCAAACCCTATCAAATTAGTTCTTTGTCAACAGTTGAAAGTCGAAGGCCGAAATTCTCTCGTACCTGTGATATGGCGCTAGGCGCCCGTGTACAGTACTCTCGATCATTACCCATCTCCCGCCTCATCAATTTCTTCGCTAAACTTGTTTTCCTTTTCGTCTGACTGTCGCGATAGTACGCACTGGTCCCAAATATACCTTGATTCATCAATATCTGGCCTTCCTCACTTGGTACATCTGGAAACTTGTTTTTGGCACGTCTTGCGCGAGTTCTCCGCCGCAAGCCAAAAATCCCTAAGCCCTCCGCTAAATCGTCCTGATCTAACCGCAAAGTCACGCTGTCCTCACCGTGATTGGCAAATATTTGGCGCAGACCAGCATGCCCAAGGATCTGCATTATCTGAGTAGGAACTACCCACAGTCTTAGCAAGGTAGGTATGTAGGCTCATGATTGTAATCTACCTTGTATGCGTGAGCGTCCCCCTGTACCCGCGGTTGCTTGTGTCTGAGAAGCTCCTGTCTCTGTTTCGTTCCCCTCGTCTTCTTGTGCTGTGCTCTCTCCGCCATCCACAGAAAATTCAAGCTCCACTCCACTCATACCATCCTCGGCATCTATTCGTTGCTCAAAACAATCAGTGAGAATGCTCCGCTATCTCATGGAACAAGATAGCTGCCATGGAGTGTACTGAGGACAACGAACCGTGGAATTCAGCCTCTGGGTCTTCAGAGGGATCAAAGAACTCAGCATCTTCGCTTTCATCTGTGCTTGGTTCGAAATCCATGTCGTCATCATCTGTTTCCTCTTCCCACTCACCTTCTGTGGCTGTTGCATCATAAACGTTTGCAGCGTGACTGGCAGGATCCGGCGAATCGCTGCGAGCTGTTTGAGATCCTTGCGAGGAAGCCATGGTCGCTTGTGGCTCCTAAAGTTGTGAGCTCTCTAGAATGTCCTCACTGTTCAACAACAACTCCGAGAGAGATCTCCGAGGTTACCTTACCTTATCGATAAAAATAAGAGACTAGCGTCGGACTTAAGGGAGAAGCGGCCCTTAGACTTTTCTAACAGCACAAATCTAGATTTCGTTCTCAAAGCTCACCAATTCAGTCCTCCACCATCGACGCTTCCGCATTACCCTACCGAAGTCTTTTGTCATGCATACCGAATCAGTATCAGTGTTATTGCACCGAACATCATTGCATTAAGCACCTCATTCCATTGCAATTGTACTAAAATCTTAGGCTTTCCCTATTGTTACAGCATGATGACCTCTGAACCGTCTACCGTAGAGCCTCAGTATCAGATGCAACAAGGCTACGAGATTAAGAGACTGGGATTATAATGCTATAATAAATTATTTAGGTTTGATTTAGGTTAATTGCATGCCTATTGAAGCCTTCTATATCACCTCACCTTGATAGTGATCGGAAGGAGCGAAGTTCGCTTGGCATTTCTGAACCATGGAAGGCAGTCGCCTCCCACCTTTTCAAAGTGGATTCTCTTTTTTTGTTGGGGAATTTCTTTCACCTTACTTCCCACAACTCACTTCAAATCCTCAATTGTTGTCCAGTTTTACCATCATCACACTTGAATCCACCATAAGATTGGGTCTTGCAGCCAGCTGAGCGCATTTCCGAAGACACGCGAGCCATATGAATGACTTTTCTCTCAAGTAGTGTAGATATCATCTTTTCTATCCTACGCTTCTTTCTTCAGTCATGGCCGATTCCGACAACATTCTCTCTCGTACACCAACCTTTCACCACATAGATGCCGCATACATCTTGCCTAATGAGCGAGTGCTACCCTACGGCCTGCTACATGTAAACCCTCTTCTGCCCTTCCCCTCCTTAGCCTCGGGCTTTCAATCCAAGGAAGTCAACACTGACAAAACATCTCAACAATCCCGCAGAGCGTATCCCTCATCGTGATCAACACAGCACACTCGTCGACCTTGGCGAAAACCGCATCGTGTCTTGACTACACAACAATATCTCGTAGATTGATGTGGTTTCTATCTAACATAGAGGTTCATATATGTAAATTAGTAAGATCTATTAGTGAGCAACAGCAAGGTCAATTAGTGGGCGACAGCGAGGTAGATAACAATTTAGCAGTGAGTGTAAAGACTAGGTAAGCGTCAAGCAGTATCATACAAACCGATTCTTGCTACTCCAATCCGCTCAAGACGCGATATCATAGCATAGATGGCCCTGTGGGATGGCTTTGGCATATTTGGATGGCAGACTTGATCCGTGTCATCCTTGGATGCTCACAGCGATCTATTCCTCGTTGAGAAATATTTCTCCAAAGGTGATCTACAATCTCTCCGACTTATACCTGGGGAGATTTGGATGCTCTAACTCCCGGCTTACTCGCATGTCGTGTAAGGAAAATTCAAGCAACACTTTAGGCTCTTTACTGTCTTGCCGTCTCCATTCCCACGTCTGCCAGCACCGATCTATGGAGTGGATGATACACAATATAGTACAGTAAAGTGGAAATCGAAGCCGTCCATCCGCTACCAGCACTGATGACGAATTTGATCAGAAATGAATATGGTACAAGGAGGTGTGCCCATTTCCATGCAATTGTATGGGTATGATTCCGCACACGCGTGCCAAGGACTTGGAAGAGGTTCTACTACCAGCCCAGTCGAGGATGTGCTGAGTGTCTGGTAGACAACGGAAGGGGTCCATCCATTCTAGATAGGGTACGGATTGAACGTAATGGAGGCATCGGACGTTATGATTCAGTACCCAGGAGCGGCAGAAGTAGCTCATACCTTGGGGCATTAGCACAGACTTGAGCCTTAGAACTTTTGATAACTTACATTCCGAACATGATAGCAGAACTTGGCACAGTTCGTAGAATGTGTGGCGTAAGTCCGCCATACAAAGAAGCCATACCTTCCTCTTTCCATATTGTTTTGAAGCACTGCACTATGCCAGTATATTTCATCCGACCATCTTTCTGTGGTGCTTGCCGCAGCCTTGTTCTGACGACTTCGTGCGGGTAGGTAATGATTGCTGCAAAGAATTTGGCCGCGCCAGCTCCAGCAAAATTGCCGGTCCAGCTGACAGTATTGTCCCAGGATGTCCTTTCTCTTCCTGAAGCTACAATTTGGTCTTCTCTTTGGCGTAGGTATATCTTGACTTGCTCAAATAGAACCCACTGCAGTGTACTTTCCGTGACTCCTAAATAACTTGCACTGAGCCCTCTGTAGAGACCTCTGATACCTTCTGCGCGCATAGTCTGCTTAATGCAGTCCAGTGAGTTTTTATATTGTCGATTTGACAGGCTTCCAGTCTTTTCGGCCCGGTTCTTGTCCAGTTGCATGCGCGTCTTGACTACCCATATCGGGTTCGTGGCGGTACCAGTGATTATACCGGCATTGGCTGCAGCACACATGTGTACCCAAGCGGCTTCTCGGCCTTGGTTCAGGTTGTCACGTATCATCCGTTTGCCATTCCCATAAGCCCAGAAATTGATAGCCCGAGCAGGAGCTACGCCCGTGAGAGTAGGCCCGAGACCTTTGAAAAGCGCCCGCCATCCTTCGGTACTGGGTATTGCATATAAAAGCTGGAAGGTTTCTCGGACATGGAGTAAGGCGCCCCGATGTAAGGATAGCGCCGAATGCGCGGGCAAGTTGTGTGCTTTCCGTATCTGGGATTGGTAGAAGTCGGACTGTAGGCGCGTTTTGAGTACCTCAAGAGGGGATGTAAGTATAGCGGACGTCGCCCCCCCAATCCTAGTACTATTCAGTTTCATCGATGTGCCCTGGACTCGGGCCAACGTACCCTCCAGCGACTGCATGTGCCCATGGTTTCACCTTTGGCACTTCTGGCTTTTTTATTGTTCCGTTTCCGACACCTTTATCTAATATTGCTTCTTCATTCTCTCCGGACAGAGTCAGCGATGTGTTGTTGGTGCTAGATAATGGGCCTCGAACTTGAGCCGCCTGAGCAAGCTTTCCCGAGGCTGGTGGAAAGGTCATGAAAGATTATTAACGTATTAGATTAAGAATGGTACAAGCTTGAGAAGTCTATACTGGAAGAAAAACATGGTCTCTGATAACGTATAAGCTAACTGCGTTCATGCCTCCGGCTGTTACTACAGCACAGTTTGTATGACGCCGCCCTGATCAGAAGAAATGTTTCTCCCGCGCCTTGATCCCAAAACGGGTTGGTGCCCGCAAGATTAGGGCTTCAGCTCTTTCGCCCTGTCTCGCCCCAGTCGCCTCCCTCGTTCATCAACTGAACCCCACGATGTTGTTACCACGATGCAAAGCGACTATCGATGATGACTATAATCACTAGGCAAGTAGAGCCAAAACTTGCCGGGATGTGCTCTCTGACGTGGGCTCAAGCGACATTTCTCAACATCTAAGAGCAAACCTGTACAAAGATAGGTCACTCCGCATTCGACTATTGTTCATCAGTCCTTGGACCGCACTTCTCATGAGCCTGTCAGGTCTCGCTGGAATTAAGGCTGCTGACATGATAGTCTCGCTATCCTTGAAAGTAAGTGAGTTACAGGTCGACTGATGGGTTCTACCAAAAATCCATAAAGAACAGCTTCAGTCACCTATTTGCTACTTCCAGTCTTCCAGCAGACCACTCGTGCCCCATGTAATGTCTATACTGCGTATGTACAGGTGGGATGACTTCCAAAGGGCTGATTCTACCTCGAAACGTGAAGCGACTCATCTTTTCCCCCAAGCCTTGAAATACCAATATCCCTATCCACCACTGCATAAACGTTCCCGTTCCAAACTTTCCTGGCTAATCGCTCTTTTTTAAACCGGACCCACAGTCTAATAGCAATCATCAAATTTCTGAAAGAATATTCCCTTACCTGATTTTTCAACATCTCTCGTAAGGCCCAATGTGCATGTTCTTGGAATTTCATATGATGCTTTAGCAGGGCAGGCCGCAGGTATATCAGGAATAGAGGAGGCCAATGGCTCGGGAATTAGGATACGAGTGCTACTAACGAGGTGCATGGTGGGATTGCCCATGCTGGGAATGGCGGCTTGTACAAGGTTGAGGTGCGTTTTGGCTAAGGACGATCAGTCATCTTTTGCTGATCGTTCGCTGCACAGTAAACGTTCGTAGAAACGAAAAAGGGCTTAAGGAGTGAAAGATGATGGGAGCATTTCTCAGCAGTGAAGATTGCAATAAGTACAAAGGGTACTTTCAAATTGCATGGAACCGTTATCGATTGGTTGGCTTCATGCCCCCAAATTTTAGCTCAGATACATGCACAGCCTCTTCTACGTTCCGTTTCTAGAGATCGAACAACGAAGATTTCTTTTCCTGCTTCCTCGCGTTACCTCGGTATTAGTTTGTTGGCATCTGATCCCTCCAACAAAGTGAGTCTAATCTTGCAAGGCACACGGTAGCTGCAGAGCATGCAATGAAGATGCTTGGTTCGCACGATACAATGTTGTACAGCCTTCCCCTCACTCCTGCCCAAAAATAATCACATGCAGACTCAGCCGCTGTCCCCACATTAATTTCAACGCCTCTTTGTTTGCCAAGGATGATAATTGAAAGAGCATTGAATGATACTTACCTCGCGCCACGAATGTAGTCAAAACATCTGTAACAAACAGACCCGTTTTCACCTGTTCATATGACACAGCCTATGCCAGCACATTTGCAAACTGCATTCTAAGCAAACAGATAGTTCGCTGTAATTGCTCTATTTCCGTCGTTTTCGGTCGCCCGTCAGCAATGATTATTTGCTCATCTCTGCAAGTAGAGCCTTCTTGCGAAATTACAATGGGACCGAACGCTCCTGCCGCACCGGGTGCTGAAGCAACCTCCGAAAACATTACCGTATCTGACTCTGCAGCTGCGAAGCCTAATTTACTCACCCTTCCTTCAGAGTAAAGCATCCTCCGCTTCAACACGTTCCATGTACTGATAAATATGAATAGAATCCGTGACCACATCTGGGGCTTCTGTACAGCAATCAGGTCAGACCAAGAGCCCGTCGTGGTTGGACGTAGAGTGCTTCTCTACACTACGAATGAACAAGAAACATGGGACTACCCACCGGAGCGGTTTGACCCGTTGATCCCCCTGGCAAACAAGCAAATCTACGGCGAGGCGTACAATTTGTTCTGTCGAAAGAATCGGTTTAATTTCGTCCTGAATGGTGGAAGCTGTATGGGCCCCGTTACGACATGGCCGAGGACTAGTCTCAAGGACGATCCAAGCATCGGTGCTATGCCATCACTATGGAGTTTCGCTTTTCGCCATTCCGTTCGTCAGATACAAAAGCTTAGGATCTTTGTCATCTTCAACTCAGAGCATGAGAATGAAGAGCGCCTTAGTACATGGGAGGAGGGGAAGAAGACGAATGAAAGTTCCCTTATCGTTAGTGCTGCAGTGGAAAATCTCTGTGAGATACTTGCGTCTTCCAGGACCTTGACCAGCGTGGAGATCGTCTATAAGGACCTTGGAAAACCAGAATTGACGACAAGCCACGAGTCTGGCATACTGACATCTTTTGGACGTTTGAGGCGCATTAGGCACGCGAAGATTGATGGGGCGCCTGAGGTTTGGACACAATATCTAGAGAGTACTATGGGACTCGACAAGTGATATTGGAGTGGAAGGATGCATGTGCTATGTGAAGAAGTGGGTTCGGTACGAGCTCACTATTGATCCACCAACAATTACACCTTGGGCAGTGATCAATCTCTTATTCGGAGTCGTCATCGCTCTTCCATTTCGCGCAATGACGCTTCTTCGCAAATGTTCATCAGCCTGTCAGTGGAATCTCTTACGGAGCGCACCTCTTTCGACTTTTTGCTCACACCCAGCTTTCTAGACTTGTTACTCTGCCCTTGTGGTGCAGAAAAGGTCAATGTCCTCAGATATTGGTGTTGGAATCTTAAAGACGTGGGACATGGTTCCCACTGTCTAGTCCGAATTGCTTTTCATTTTCCCGGGGATACCACTTGGACCTAGCCCGAGCGGTGTTGCATACTCGACATAGTACTGTTTATGCTAGATTGGTTAGGATACATTCTCGTCAACGGCCAAAGTGATGCTTAGTACAGCGTTTAAGGTTTACAATAGGCCTGGACAGCAGAGTCAAGTAGAGAGCCCGGCACGAATATTTGATCAGCTTTCTTAACCATTGACCGAAAGAGATAACCACCTTGAGTCCCACTTTGCCCTTTCAAGAATGCTTCTCAAATGTGAGACTACTACCTTCATGATGGGCTTGCTGCAAGTATCTAGAATAACGCATAGAGAGATTGGACCCGTATCGTTCACATTGACTGACCTAGTCCGCTGATAACAATCTTCTCGACTAGCTGTCGAAGGGTGTCAGGGCGAGGATTTAGTCCTGTAGCCTTGGTTCCAAGGATTCGACGTGTTTGGACGTTGGATTTCGCATAGTGGTAACGAAAGCATGCATGAGTCGAGCAGGATGAGCCTGCGTCGAAGAGAGAGTGGTCTACTCCTGCCTCGTCCGTTTCGCGCCATGGGGGTTCCAGTTTGCGTCTGGAGAACCGACACCCTGCTGCCCTTGTTGCTGTTGAGGGAAGAAAGCAGGGTTGAAGTGGGCTTGATTTCCTACCGAAGACGATCTGTGATTTAGCATTTGACTTGATGGGGGAGGGGCGCTGAGACTGCCTGGAGTTGTCATTTGAGGAAGAGAATGGGTAGAGGGAGCACTTGAAGGTGTAATCGAGTAATGCGTGTATTGGGCCCACGCTGAACCAGCATTGCTGTTCCTCCCTGGGACACTTCTTCCACGTTGCATGGGAGGAAGTAAGCCTGCAGAGGGGGGTTCCGGCTGATGCCCTGCTCTGTGGCCGGAAGACCTGGACTGTCCTGCCGGCCTGGCATACAATCCGGAGCCTCCGTCGGGTTTGACATAGGGGTAATTGTAAGAGCCTGGCATACCTTGCATTGCCATGCCTACACCCATTTGTGGCATGTTCATTCCCATCCCTCCCATAGGCCCCATTCCCATACCACTCATTGGCATACCCATTATCCCACTACCTATTCCACTACCCATACCGCCTCTACCACCTCTCATACCCATCGATCCTCCTCGCATACCTCCCGTCATGCCTCCTCTATTTTGGAAGCCGCCGTACGGTTGCATACCCCCCATAGGTGTAGATTGAAAACCGCTTTGGAAACCACCAGCCATTGGTTGCTGAAAGCCTCCTCTATTGTAACCTCCCATGTTGTTCGTGCCTCCACCACGGTTATTGTAACCACCACGATTGCCTCGGTAGCTCCCGGAGTTATTGTAGCCCATGCTTTGCGAAGGCATTCCATTCGCACCTCCTGTTGCACCCCCATAAGCGCCTGAGCTTGAGCGGTTGTTGCTGGCGGGGCCACTGTTGCGCATTGGCCCGTCTTTCGGAAGCGTCTTGAAAGGATTGGTGTACGGATTGGTGTAGCTGACGGTGAATCGTTTTGTGTACTGCTGACCTTCGCCAAAGGATTCAATCTTCTGCTTCGCCGCAGTTGCTGCTTGCGGTGACGTGAATAGTACATAGGCTTGCCTACGAAGAACAAGATATCAGCATCCTATTCGTTCTTCTTTCCCAACTCCTGGTTTACCCTTTGCTTTTTCCATTCACTTTATGTTCACTGAATGTAATCTCCTCGAGTTCGTCTTCACACTGAGCTTGGTTTGCCCAGCCGCGAATGTCGTCGTCGTTCACCCACCAATGTAATTCAGATACGAAAAGGGCTGTCGTCGCACCGGGATCGACAGGTCTATCGTCTGCACCATCTTTCCGTTTTAGGCCTTGTGCCTGAGGAGCTTGCTTGGGAAGGTGGACAGGATCTGGCGCAGATTCGTCAGTACTAGAAATCTTCTGTGCTACATCATTTCCTCCATGGCCGTTCTCTTGGTTGACTGTGGGGCTCATGTTCTGCTCGTTTGATGGAAATGTAGTCGTAGCATTGGGTGCCGCGGCTGTGGGGTTGGCATGCTCGGAAGAGTCCTCGGCTTTCATCGTATCATCTGTAGCATCTTGCTGATAATCTTGTCCCCCATCACCATAAATGTCAATGTCGAACGTATCCTCTTCGTTTTCAGCCATCTTGGCAAATAAGGCTCAGCTGTTAGGAAGGCAACCTCGATTGAATTTGTATTAACAATACACGTCTCGAAGAGTAAGGTAGAAGTACAGGTCTGCAGAGCGCCGACAATTGAATTAGCATTCAACAAGTTACATGGGAAGTGAACGTTGGAAGATCGATCAGGACCACTGCTCGCCAGACCGCTAGCTGCAGACGGCAAGGGCTGCTCAAGGTAGGAAGACGCCTTCGCAAAGCCAGCCAGATATACGTACAGGTAAATTAAGCTGAGTACAAGAAGAAATCTCGCACGGAACACTTGATGTGCGGACAAGAATTGGTATAGCCGAAAGGCCTGCCCTTAGCAGAGAGCTGATTGAAGTTGAAGGAGTACAGCAGCGGTAGAAGACAGTCTCAGCAAATGCAATCCCATCATCTCGACATCGCGAGCCAGAAGAAGAGAAATAGTAGAGTAATTGTTAGTAGCAACCTCAAGACGAGACGCGCGCGACAGCCTCGTTAGGTGAATTGGTCCTACTCGGAGTGGTTAGAGCACGGATGTCGTTAATGGATGCGGGTTCTGCTAAAGCTGATGAGATGGGAGTTGAAAAGAGTGTGATGTTGGCCAACACAAAGAAGTCTCCTGCAAGTGGTGAAGCTGACCTGGCATAGAGCAGGGTTGTGAACTTGGAAGCTGCAGGACCGCCTCACTCATTTCGAATGGCCACACTAGTAAAAATAACGCGGGAGATTGCTAGCGCCGTAGCAATGTTACTGCGGCTCGGCTAAGGAGCTTGATCTCCAGCTGTCCTTTAAAGCGTTGCTTTACAGCAATTCAATTATTCACGTCGCTCTCTCTCAACGCACACCTATAAGAAATCGCTCCTTCCTGTGTGTCTTTCAAACTCCATCAGAGCGTTCGTAATTATATTTTCAGAACCTCCAGCTTGGTCCTTCTCACTTGACCCTCAAATATGTCAGACCAGTTCAAAGAACTACTTGACATCCCCCGGGATTTCCTCCACGATGGCACGCAATTCATGAACAGGTTCGTTGTCCTACTCCTTGGTGGTACCATCGCGGCAATATATTAACCAGACTGCAGATGTACAAAGCGTAAGCCTCAATGATCATGCCTTTCGACACTTCACAAGAATATTGTCTAATTAGATCGTTCTACAGCGGACAAGCGGGAGTTCTTCAAGATATCTCAGGCGGTGGGTGTTGGCTTCGTGGTTATGGGTGCAATAGGATACGTTGTCAAATTGAGTAGGCCCCCCTAGCCTTAACCTTCCACGGGTCGCCGAAAGCAACATTACTGACCCCATTTTTACAGTACATATACCGGTGAATCAGGTGCTCGTAGGGTGATATCAGGAGTGGCCGGAGGGTTCTAAGACATTGTATTATCCTGGTATGCAGAGATACTTAAAGATACCCACGTCGCGTGCCTCCAAGTCCATGAGATCGCCTTCGGCTGCGGTAGCAGAACGTCCAAATGCCACATATGGTGACCTTGTATTCTCCCTGCATCCGGGTTTAGATATGTCCCCCTCATTCTACAAAGCATCGCCCTAAAGCCCTACTCCTTTTGCGCACCATTTCCACAACCTTCTCGAGTCTTAACCAGTCTTTCCAACTCAATGGATTCTCTAGTCTCATTGTTTGACGTTTTCATACCACAATTTTTGCTAGAAGTCGCTATCGCCCATGGTCCTAAGAATCTTCACAATGCAGCCCCCTAAATGTATAGGTGGAAGTAAATTCGGTGAGCCAGAATATTCCCGATTGAATTAAACGGCAAGTACAAGTTTCGACTCCCTTAATGAGACTGACAACTCTTTGGTGGAGATACAAGGCGATCATGACCGTGATTAGAATGGTAGACTCTGTTTAAATGTAAGATACTCTCGGGGAGTTCGGGCGCGGTTCGGATACCGCATAGAGGAATTGCAATTGTAGGATGTTAGCTGGCAGGTAAAAGTTTAGGAAAAGCTGTTATGGAAGCAATGATGGCTATAAAACCTATGACTGGCCAATATCCATTCATCGGGAACATTGTCGTTAACGTAGGCAATAAAATCCGCATAGAACATTCGGGCAAGCGCCCCACTATCACCCCGCCTAAACACACAAATAGAAGTACCATCTCACGATTGTCTCAAGACGACCTTCCATCCTTGCCAAACATTCACTTTATATTATCGCACAGTAGCGGCAAATTGCATACCTTTATTGCCGAAGATGCAGGCAATGCCTGATGCCCGTCAACAAAGCTTCGAAGAAATCTACGGCCCACCAGAGAACTTCCTCGAAATAGAAGTCAGTGCTGCTTTAACATACTCCAAATCCAGTGCTGCAATTTTTTGTCCTTGAAGTATCTAATCCCTACTACAGGTCAAGAATCCTCAGACCCATGGCACCTCACGTAATATGTACACGGATTACGAGATCGTTTGCCGCACGAATATACCCGCCTTCAAACTCAAACACAGCACAGTACGGCGCCGCTACTCGGACTTCGAATACTTCCGTGATATACTAGAGCGTGAGAGCGCGAGGGTGACGATACCTCCACTACCAGGAAAAGTTTTTACGAACCGGTTCAGTGATGATGTTATTGAGCACAGGAGGGAGGGTTTACAAAGGTTCTTGCAAATCGTGGTGGGACATCCATTGTTGCAGACTGGGAGCAAAGTTCTAGCGAGTTTTGTGCAAGGTGAGGGCTTATGATCGATTGGAGGCGTTATCAGGCATGAGCTGATTCGTATACAGACCCGAATTGGGACAGGAATTCATGGTGAGGGTAGGGAATAGGGATATGGTCAGTGAGATGAGGAAAAGCAAGACGGTTCATGATACGATAGTAGCGACTACTTTCTCTGTTCAACAGCACTGGCGCGGTTCACGGTGGGCATTGCAAGCAGGCTTTGTACAAAGATTCGTTGCCCTAGGCAGATGACTTTTGTTGGTGCTTCCTTGTGAATAAGAAATGGCGTTCTCCTGCTCAATCTCTTCTGATTTGACGCTCATCTTCAGTGGAGGCACAAGGTCCGCTGTTTCCGTGATCGTCTTTAGAAGAAGTCCAAAAAACTCTAGCTTTTGAACACAGCATCCCCGAATGTTCCGCCCAAAGAGTTCGAAGAAGACCCTGAGACGCCTTAAGGGTAGCACTTGATAAGAAGGACTGTCACCACGATGGCTCCGAGAAAGCTGCTTTTGCTCCCTCACACGAAGGCACAAAGGGGGTGGAAAAGAGAATACCCACGACCGACTAGTGCATAATGTCGAAAGAGCCGAGTCTACAGGCGAGATGGAAGGAGTATCACATAGGAAGTTCGAGCTCGTCTGATCGCAGGGCCATTTGTATGGACATGTTGCTGTATCTCGTCTGTACCACAAGCTGCTAGTAACCCTGGAACCGTTCGGGATCACGGACAGAATAAGTCCAGCTGTAAAGCTAATAATTCGGCATGCGTGACGATGAATGTATCTATCATTAGAGGCTACTGGTGGACATGCCCCTGCTGTATCAAATGCTTTAGTTCGGTCTTTCTATGTGTGATTGACCTTGATGATGACTAAGCTGCCAAGATGTGCGGATCTCGCTTAATCTCACTCACACAAGCAACCTCAATCTAGATCTTCATCAATAAACCACAACAACCATGGCACCACGCTCGTACAGCAAGACGTACAAGGTGCCGCGACGTCGTAAGTAACATCCATCATATGATCACCATCACGACTGACCTTTGAATAGCTTTCGAGGCCGCTCGTCTGTTAGTATTTCCCGGCCACTGAGCACGAGCTTGTCTCTACTCATGTCGATGGAATTGAACTAATCTTCTCCCCTCATAGGGACTCGGAACTCAAGATCGTTGGCGAATATGGCTTGAGGAACAAGCGCGAGGTGTGGCGCGTCATGCTCACCCTCTCCAAAATTCGTCGTGCTGCTCGGTACTATTTGCCCTTACCCTCACATACATCACATCAGCTAATCGAAGGGGCGTCCTACAGTCAACTCCTGACCATGGAAGAAAAAGATCCGAAGCGTCTCTTCGAAGGCAATGCCCTCATTCGCCGTCTTGTCCGTGTCGGTGTGCTCGATGAATCCCGCATGAAGCTCGATTACGTGCTTGCCCTCAAGGTCGAGGATTTCTTGGAGCGGAGGCTGCAAACCTGCGTTTATAAGCTTGGATTGGCGAAAAGTATTCATCATGCGAGGGTGTTGATCAGGCAGAGGCATATTCGGTACGTTTGATAATTACAGATCCCCTGTTGCGGAAAGGGCTCATAGTAGTCATTCCATAGTGTGGGCAAACAAATCGTCAATGTTCCATCCTTCGTTGTCCGTCTCGACTCTCAGAAGCATATCGACTTCGCTCTGACTTCGCCGTTCGGAGGAGGGCGCCCTGGGCGTGTGAGGAGAAAGAAGGCCAAGGCTGCGGAGAAGAAGGAGGAGGGTGACGGTGGTGAGGAGGAGGAGGAGTAGAGGGATAAGCAAGACATTGCATCTAGCTAGCTAAGAATCAAAAAAGCTCGGCCATGTTGGCTACCAGCACGTCTGAAGATAGCATGCGAAATCGATACCTCACACAATGCACACAAAACCCAATGTTTCTTGTTACCATATGATTCTAGTTATATCAAGGGGTATAATGCAACGCCTACGCTATGCAACAGTGAGATAATATCATACATCGAGCTCATCTTTGCCCAAGTAATTCGCCATGGGATCATTAGCGTTCGCTCTAGATCTCTTATAGGCTTCGAGCTCCTCCTCGCTAACACCGCCCTTCATCTCTGTTAGTGTTCTCTTCCTTGCTAACCCCTCTGCTTTTTCATTGGTTTCCCTCATAGTCGGCTTTGACTGTTCCTCCCCATCGAGCAGCGTGTCTTGGATTGCTTTTCTCGATGCCATATCCTCCAGCTCTCCTCCAGTCCGCCTTTGGTCAGCTTCCTCGAACGCTCGTTTACCCTCTTCACCAGTACAGTAGCTGTTCTTAATCATAGAATGACAGCAAGCGTAACCCCAATGAAAGCTGGACCACCAGCTTCCCCATACCGAGGTATGGTTGTTGATGAGCACGTCCTCTGGATACTTTGACTTTGCCTCTACTTTCAGTGCACCTTTCACTGCGCCCGTCTCATCGTACTCCACGTATTGTTCATTCTCCACAACAGCCACTTCTCGAAGCTGTGATGGCTGAAGATGCTGTTCTCCGCCATATTTCTCCAAAAGCATTTTTCGCTTCGCCTCTTGCTTGGCTTCATTTTCCGCCTTCTCCTTTCGCAGGAAGTATTCACCGGAAGTAGGGTTGGCCTGAACATGGACTTTGTTCTTATCGCCCCGTTCTTGGGATTCCCAAGCGTACTTTTGTGCCTTCTCGAACTCTGCTGCATCCCCTGAGGCCCTCATGAAGTTGTCTTCTGCAACTAAAGCAGAAGCTTGATCGGCTTGAGCACCCATATCCACCATTGATCTTGTCTTGGGGTCGTACTTTGCTGAGTCAAGGTCTAGATTCAGGAGATATTTGGCCGTGTCCTCTCGTAACCGCAGGTTTCTCGTGGCAGTACTCTGTTGCCTCCCCATATCGGTTTCCTCTGCGTACTTCGCTTCTTCTTGTTCCTGCTTTTGTCCCTCTTCACCGAGCTCTGTAAGTAGTTTGTTCTCACCAGCTTCAGCACCGCCTTTCATGATTTTCTTCAGCTTATCTAACTCCTCATATTCCTCAATAACACTTTTGTACTCTTGCGCATCATACCCATTCCACCTATCCCTCTTAGCATCCCACCCTAGCTCTACGTCTTGTACCACTTCATCCGCTTGAATATCCTTTCCCGTCCACCTTGCACCCTTCGCTCTTGGCCGGCTCAAACATTCCTTAGTCTTGTGTGTCATGGCGCCGCAATTCTCGCAAGCGCCTTTACGGAACTTGGTTGCAGCAGGCCCAAGCCTCTTACCACGATCATACCATTTCGACTGATCTGGGGTTGATGTCTGAAGACGTTGATGCTCGAGGTAGTCATTCTCGCTGTCAGCGGATTCAAGATAAAAGGGCTTCTTAGAAATGAAAGCCGGAATGTATTCATTCTGTTCCTTTTTGGCTGGTTCAGCAGGCTTGCGAGACATGGTTTTGATGCGAAGTGCTTTTTCTTAGGAATAGAGGTGACCACTGGAGAGACGGGTGGGGCTTAGGATTGTCGAACGGTGTGCAAACGGTCCAGACTGGACAATATCTTTTCGGGAGGGTAGCGAAGACCCCACCGAGATCGATGTTCTACCGAGAATACACTTTTATTGGTAGTCTACCATCTCGATTTGCAAAGAGAAGCGTGTTAGTTGAGCAAAGAACGTTGTTTGTATGGAGTAAACCGCGAGTTATGCGGCGGAGGCGGAGATGTGGACCTTAGTTGATACGGTGTACCATAATGGCCAATCCGCCAAAATCCAGTAACCTGTAAAACCAGACCCTCATCTGCAGATCCTACCACAAATTATGGAGCTTATAAAGAACTTCGTTAGACGTGAGATCAGTCTGTTCGAAAGTGTATTAGATGGTTTCGTAAAATCAGTCTACTGACCTTGGTTTTCTACCTGGGTTTTGGCGGATTGGGAATTATGGCACACGGTAGCAGATGGAAGCCGAGCTTGGCTCCTTGGCATTATTTATCGATGCCGCTCCGAAAACAACGTCGCGTCACTCCCGTGTCTGCTGTATGAATCTGCACTACTTCTAATTGCAAGCTTTTCCATTCATCGCTTGCACTTTACATCATGCGCTCAGACTTGATTTGCTCTGCGAGCCATTTCCTCCCTGATCTTAAATGGATCTCTTCCGCGTTAGGCTCAACTGCGTTGACCACTACCAGGCTACTCCAACCGATTTCGATCCTAAGTTGCCTAGGATTCATAGACCTTCTCAGCCGAAGGTCTTGCCTAAGGTCCCGGTCATTAGAGTCTTTGGAGCCACGGAAACCGGGCAGAAAGTATGCGCTCATATCCACGGGGCGTTCCCATACCTTTACATCGATTACAATGGGAGCTTAGCACCTGAAGACGGTAAGGTCCCTCGAATACGCCTATCATGTTTTATCTGACGCAATTCCAGTGGACGCACATGTGCACCAAGTCCATCTCTCCATCGATCATGCACTGGCTGTCAGCTACCGCCGCAACATGTACGATGGAAAGACGGCTTTTGTTGCGCATATTACCCTTGTGAAGGGCGTACCATTTTATGGCTACCATGTTGGCTACAAATTCTTTCTCAAAATTTACATGCTCAACCCACTATACATGATGCGCTTGGCAGATCTTCTACGGCAGGGGACAATCTTGAAGAAAGTCATTCAACCGTACGAGAGTCATATGCAGTATCTGGCTCAATGGATGTGTGATTACAATTTGTATGGGTGCGCATACATTGATTGTAAGGAGGTCAGATTTCGAAGCCCAGTCCCAGACTACCTAGAAATGGCTAGCACCACCCATAAATGGCATGATAGGACTATTGGAAGTTCTTTAATCTCCAGTCCTGATACTGTGCCACGGCAGAGCCACTGCTCCCTTGAGGTTGATATTTGCGTACAGCATATTGTAAATCGGCAAGGTGTCAAGCCACGGCCTATTCACCATGACTTCATCGAGCGGAAAAATCCGCCTGCACCAGAAGAGAAGTTGGTCCAAAGTATGGCGGGCCTGTGGCGCGATGAGACGAGGAGAAGGAAAGCCAGAATGGGAGAGCTGGACCCGGGCAGCAGTCCATTCCCAGCTGAAGTGTTGGTGTCTGTATCTGCAGATCCTCGGAATTCGCAGCCAGGTGGCTGGATCCACGAACAAGAATACATGGAGAAAATCAATGAAATTGTGGAGGACGAGAAGTACAACGGAGTGGGGAAGACGATAGATTTTGACGGATTTGTGGAAAGAGATCCTTCTGAAAGCCGCATTCAGACTTCATTGGAAAGCGTTGAAGATCTCTTCCCAGACAACCTTGCACGCGTAGCAATCTCGGAAAAGGCTTCGCTAGCTGTTATGCCCGGAGAAGATGCAATGGGAGTAGAAGTGCCGGAAGTAGATGAGACCCACATCCTCTCTTACGAGGGAGACGAGTTCTTATACGAGTCTGACGAAGAGCTGGCGCGCGAGCTGGATGTATCGCAGAAAAGGCACGGTGACCAAGTAGAGGCACACCTGGAGCAATTCGCGAATGAGGGCATTAACGAGCCAATTTACGAAGATGAGAACACATTACAGAATGGAGACTGGTCCGAGAATGCTCTGGGCACGAAGAAATCGCCTTCCTCCGGGGATGCGCAAGGTCCTACTAGCTCTACCGAGCTCGAGGCCCTAGGAATCCGACAAGTGGGAAACTACGATCATATGGATGATGATGCGTTCGAAATACCCTTAGACTTCACGAGTGATATCAGTGCTGAGAGAGCCAAGGAAAAATCAACCCATGAACCCAGTAGAAAGAAGAGAAAGATCTCCCATGGAGAAATTCAAATGAGCGGAGATTTTATCCAGGGTCATGGAGATTGTGATCATCCAAACACATGCATGGCGGACGACGTTGTCCATGGTCAGAGGTCAGCACTTCCATATCCGAGAAGGATTTCCAAGCAGCTTCACGATGGCCAGAAGTACCAAAACACGCCACCATCGCAGAGGAATCTTGACGCCGCGATTGGAAATAGGACCCTATCGTTTCCAATCGTTAAAGACCCGCAAGACCCTCACACAATATTGAAGCTTAGTCAAAACAGCGATTCGCACAAGAAAGGCTCCCAGAAATCCAAAACGAAATCGGTCTCATTCGCAACGTCTAGCGAGCCTGACATAGGCGCGTCTAGTCAACAGAAAAATGCCTTGATATCCAGAGAGGGATCGTCGGAAACCATATCTTCTCAACTATGCCGATGTTCCTCTCAAATCCACCAGTCTTTTGGCATCTACAGTCAGAAGAAAATAATGTGCCTTCGGCACGTCCCGCCTCCCTCCTCCGACATGTCAGACTTGCGAAGCCTCGGGCTTCCATCAGTCATCTACCAAGATGCTTATTACAGTAATGAAAGGGACGTACCAGAACATGCCAGGGAGTACGCCGGAAGAGAGTTTAAGATCGAGAGTACAACCGTACCATATCTTCCTGACTTCGATCCCACAGGTACATCGCTTGCCAGTCTTGGGGGGAAGCCAGCTATTGTTGTGGAAAAGCTTGCTGAGGAGAAAAGTCTACAAAAACGAAGAAGGGCATGTGGACTAAGGACCTGGGAAATAGAGAAGCTTCCTCCTTCGAGAAAACAAGTACAAGCTTGGCTAAATGAGAACGGTGAAGCACACCCAAATCCGGTGCAACAACTGCCTGATGAGAAATCTTTAACCGCAAGGCAGGATCTCTCACAGATCGATGGGGCAACGCAAAAAAATCGGCACGGGTTTAAGTATTCTCAAAAGCAAAAATCAACGAGTGTCCAACACGAGACTCAATACATGAGCGTGATGAGTCTTGAGATCCATGTCAATACAAGAGGTCATCTCGTTCCGAACCCGGAACAAGATGAAATCAGTTGCGTCTTCTGGTGTCTCCAATCTGATGATGAGGATCTAGAGGTTAATGGCATTAATGAAGGTACACACGTAGGCATCCTGACTCTTTCGGAAGAAGGCGGCTTAGCCCACAAGATAAAACAACATACTGCTGTTGAAGTGGAAGAGGAAAGCTCGGAGCTTGATCTAATCAACCGCATGGTAGATATTGTTCGCAATTATGATCCGGATATTTTGACTGGCTATGAAGTTCATAACGGATCTTGGGGATACCTGATTGAAAGAGCCAGATTTAAATATGACTATAATCTTTGTGACGAGTTCTCAAGAATGAAATCTCAATCCCATGGCCGATTTGGTAAAGATGATGACCGATGGGGCTTCAATCACACCTCCACAATAAGGGTCACTGGAAGGCACATGATCAACATCTGGCGCGCAATGCGAGGAGAGCTCAACCTGCTGCAATACACAATGGAAAACGTCGTTTTCCAGCTTTGTCATCGTCGTATACCTCACTACCCTTTCCGGGACCTGACATCCTGGTATAAAAGTGATAAACCTAGAGATCTAGCCAAGGTCGTGGACTATTATATTTCTAGAGTCCAGCTGGATCTCGAAATTCTGGAACAGAATGAGCTTATACCCAGAACAAGCGAGCAGGCACGTCTGCTCGGTGTCGACTTCTTCTCCGTATTCTCTAGAGGATCTCAATTCAAGGTTGAATCTCTCATGTTTCGTATTGCGAAGCCGGAGAATTTCCTACTTCCGTCACCTAGTCGAAAGCAAGTTGGCCAACAAAATGCCTTGGAGTGTCTGCCTCTGGTCATGGAACCACAGAGTGCCTTCTACAACAGTCCATTACTGGTCCTTGACTTTCAGTCTCTGTACCCTAGTGTAATGATAGCATACAATTACTGCTATTCCACGTTTCTAGGCAGAGTCGTCAGCTGGCGCGGTCAGAATAAGATGGGTTTCACGGACTACCAAAGGGAGCCAAGGCTCCTTGAGCTTTTCAAGAATCAGATCAATATTGCGCCAAACGGCATCATGTATGCCAAACCGGAGATTCGTAAGTCACTCTTGGCAAAAATGCTGGGGGAGATCTTGGAAACACGAGTTATGGTCAAGAGTGGTATGAAGGTTGACAAGGAGGACAAAACGCTTCAAAGATTGCTTAACAACAGACAATTAGCACTAAAGCTCATTGCTAATGTCACCTACGGTTATACCTCTGCTTCCTTCTCCGGACGCATGCCTTGCTCTGAGATTGCCGATAGTATTGTACAGACCGGCCGCGAAACGCTGGAGAAAGCGATTGCATTGATACACTCTGTAGAGCGATGGGGAGCTGAGGTCGTGTATGGTGATACGGATAGTCTGTTTGTCTACCTTAAAGGCCGTACCAGGGATGAAGCCTTTGACATTGGTCAAGAAATTGCAAAGACCATCACAGACATCAACCCAAGACCGATAAAGCTTAAGTTCGAAAAGGTCTATCATCCCTGCGTACTGCTGGCTAAGAAAAGGTACGTCGGATTTAAATACGAAAGCAAGGACCAGGAGCAGCCCGAATTTGACGCAAAAGGCATCGAGACTGTGCGCCGAGATGGGACCCCAGCGGAGCAAAAAATCGAAGAGAAGGCGTTGAAGATTCTCTTTCGCTCAGCAGACTTAAGTAAGGTTAAAGACTACTTCCAACGGCAATGTGCGAAGATAATGAGGGGCAAGGTATCTATCCAGGACTTCTGCTTCGCAAAGGAGGTGAAGCTTGGCACTTATAGTGACAAAGGTCCCCCACCGCCTGGCGCGCTCATCAGCACCCGGAGAATGCTTGAAGATCCTCGAACGGAGCCGCAATATGGGGAGCGTGTACCATACGTCGTGATTACAGGGGCTCCTGGGGCAAGGCTTATTGATCGTTGTGTAGCTCCCGACGTCCTTTTACAGAACGACAATAATGAATTAGATGCGGAATACTATATTTCAAAGAATCTGATCCCTCCTCTCGAACGCATATTCAACCTTGTTGGAGCAAATGTCCGACAATGGTATGACGAAATGCCAAAATATCAACGCATTCGTCGCATTGAAGCTGGCTCGATCACTGGAGGCAAAGAGGTGGCCCTAGAGAAGAAGACACTGGAATCGTACATGAAGTCTTCCTCCTGCATTGTCTGTCATGAGAAGCTTGAAGAAGAAACAGCCATCTGTAACGTATGTATGAGCCATGCAGCTACGTCTCTCTTAGCCCTACGGAAAAGGCTAGAAAGTACAGAAGAGAAAGCAGTGCATCTTGAAAAAGTCTGTCGTTCATGTGCGGGCCTAGCTTGGGGAGAAGACGTCAAGTGCGATAGTAAGGATTGTCCTGTGTTCTACACCAGAACGAGGCATATGGCGGAGTCAAGAAGTACGAGAATGGTTACGCAGCCTATTATCCAAGTGCTGGAGAAACTCGAGGCTGATAATCTAGTTTGGTAAGCGATCAATAGGACAGGCTTCACTAGATATAGCCATAGGGAACTATACAGAACGTTTTAAGTCAAGTGCGACATACCGCATAGATATTCTTGATCAAGACCATGCTCATGCCATGACCGTGCGTCATGCCGTAGATCGTAATCACCCGAGCAAGCACCTGTCAGGTAGCCTGCCGAAACAGTTCTTGGCTACCTCATCCCTTTGAATGACATTCTTTGCGGTCAAGTGCGGATTTTTTTCTATACCTGGAAGTCTAAGTCCCCTTGTAAGCTTGACAAAGTCGCGTAATCCTAGGATTTGACACCTTGCTTATTTCAACCGCAACAATAATGAAACCTGTAAATCAGGGCTACCAAGAGCCGCCTTCGGCGTAATGGGAATTTCGATTACCTTCATAGGTACATACTTACTGGGTGGTCTAACATTCCTACCTGCTGTCGTTGTCCTCGTCCTCCTGCATGCATACTTCACCTTTCCCGTCCTACCTCCCCCCTCAGCCTCGCCCGACACCTCTTCAGACACCCTACGCGATCCTCATGATGACGGAAAGAATATTTTATCATATGCAAGCACGTCAGAGCTGGCAGAGAAGTTCCATAGGAGACACGAGCCCGACGTTGCCGCGGGCTACTTCGCGGTCTGTCGAGAATACGTGCCCGGTGGGATCAATGGGAAACCACCAGAGCGAACTACGCCAGCTGGTGCGGTGGTAGCTACAGAAAGCC
The DNA here is from genome assembly GCA_002927785.1 of Cladonia uncialis. Lineage (NCBI taxonomy): Eukaryota > Fungi > Ascomycota > Lecanoromycetes > Lecanorales > Cladoniaceae > Cladonia > Cladonia uncialis. Next base: position 14,953 of record NAPT01000126.1, on the reverse strand, counting down.
CCAGCGTGTATCAGAGCATGTACAGGAGTATCTTCGACCGCAAGCAAGGCCCAAGTCTAGACCCGGCCAAAAGCAATGGCAAGACAGCCAAAAGGGCTAGGAATGTGTTCTTCGTTGTGCTTAGGCACAAGCATTTGATGCTCTACGAAGATTCGGAGCAGATGGAGGTTAAATATGTCATATCGCTCGAGCATCACGACGTCAGCATCTACGGTGGAGGGGATATAATACCCGAAGGCGAACTATGGATTAAGAAGAATGCTATACGGCTGGCAAGGAAGCCCGGATTTGAAGATCCCACCTCCACGTCTAAGCCATTCTTCCTGTTCTCGGAAAATTGCTCAGACAAAGAGGACTTCTACTTTGCGCTATTACAAAACCAAGAGGCCACCCCAGACGCGCCTGATAACCCTCCACGACCACAGCAATACGAGACCGAACACATCATTGGGCTTGTGCAGCGTTTACATTCTTCTGAGGAACATCTGCAGACTCGGTGGATCAACGGGCTAGTGGGCCGGCTGTTCCTGGCCCTCTACAAGACGCAAGTTCTAGAGGATTTCATACGAAAGAAGATCACAAAGAAGATTGCACGGGCCAAGAAGCCGGCGTTTCTTTCAGGAATAGTCCTCCAGAAGATCGACATGGGAGACAGCGCACCTTACCTCACAAATCCAAAACTCAAGGATCTTACCATTGATGGTGACTGCTGTGCCGAGGCAGACTTCAAATATAATGGAAACTTCAGGCTCGAAATCGCAGCTACAGCCAAGCTTGATCTCGGTGCGCGCTTCAAGGTTCGAGAAGTCAATTTGTTGTTGGCTGTCGTAGTGAAAAAGCTCAATGGTCACGCTCTGGTAAAATTCAAACCACCTCCCAGTAACCGCGTGTGGATCTCTTTTGAGACTATGCCGGATATGGAATTGTCGATAGAGCCGATAGTGAGCTCGAGGCAGATCACATACAGTATGGTTTTGCGTGCAATTGAAAGCAGGATAAGGGAGGTCATGGCAGAGACTATAGTGTTGCCGCACTGGGACGACAGTCCATTTACAGATACAACCGCTCAGAAGTTCAGAGGAGGCATATGGGGAGATTCAGCTTCCAACGAGAACCTACCTACAAGTCATACCAGAATCCCGGACGAAGCACCAGAAGACGAGGTTGGAGCGGAAGCTGACTCGGCTTCAGCAGCACGCGGCTCGCCACAAATGAAAGCTGAGAGAAGCATGAGCATACCTGTCGAGTCTGACGTTGCTCCCCTGAACCAGAATACGGAATCAGCGTTGAGCTCGACCCCAACGCTCGTCGATAGTACCAAGGACGGCAGTTCTACTGGTGTACAGAAGTCTTCAGAGCCTCCCAAAGCTTTAAGATCACGCTCGTTCGCGTCAGCTGCCAACCCGTTGGTTAGCATGGATAATGCGAACGTCGAGTCTGTCCAACCAGAGAAGAAACGCAAGCAGCAAAAGGACGCTACTAGTGCAATGATGGCAATATCTAGCCGCTCGGGGCCTGCATCACCCTCAGAAACACCTGATGGACAGGCTTCAACCCAAGCCACCTTGTGGGAGGGCAGCAAGAAGACCAGCAGCAGCTCTTCAAGTGTCTCCGATCATAATGAGCCTGCCGACCAGAATGTAACACAGAATACCCGTTCAGATGGCCCTAGCCAGACGGTCTTGCCTCGAACCCCTACAAACCTAAGCTCGCGATCCACGAAGTCGGCCTTCAACAATGAAACATCGCAGCCTAGGCCATTGGAGGCTGGCAATCGTTCATCTACAGCTTCGGAGAAGAGGCAATCTATAGCAGCAATCGGTGCAGCTACTGCAGCAGCTAAGAATTGGGGATGGGGCGTTATCAACAGACATGCAAGTCAAAAGCAGTCACCTAGTCCGGACCCGGATCGCGCTGGGACTCCCCAGCATCCAATAGGCCGTGGCCGTCCTCTCCCACCGCCGGGACAGCCGCTGCCTTTACCGAAAGGGTTTCGCGGAAAAGCCATTTCGCCAGCTACTCCCAAGAGAAAGCCTGTGGCGTCGCCAGAACTGTCTCAAAGAAAACAAGACGAGGTCAAAAGTCGTCCCATCCTTCCACCTCCTCTTCCAGCCAGGAAAAGGCAGGGGTCGGTACCTCTAGACAATACTAGTGATGAAGGACTGCTTGTTGTTGAAGCACCGCCCGAGGATGAAACCTCTAGTCCAATCGACGAAAAGCCCGAGGAGCAGCCCGGCGATCTGGAGACGGTAGTTGTGGGTGGCGAAGAAGCGCCGTCAGCCAGCGCTTCTGATATGACATCACCAGACGACAGGGTCTCCACTCCGGAAAGCGATCCAGCACAGCGTGAGCAATCTGGTGAAGCAGATGAAAGACCGTTGTCAAGTTGGCAATCAGTGCAAGAGGAAGAAGCCAGATCAAAGAGCGTATGGCTAGGTGCTGAGGAGCATTCATGATTACGAGCATTAGCGGGTCGTAGGCGTTGGACATAGAGGCCCAAGGTGTCATATCGGGAAGTCAGATAGGCAATACTTCATCAACTACGTGTACTAAATCACTTTGAAATAATGATACCATGTTGCCTACTATGTAAGAAGTAGGTTGAGTAAAAGCAGGCGGTGTCTAATGAGGCCAAGGTCCGCAATTGCCAAGACGACAAGAATCTGCCCCAGCCTCATCCCCTTCTGAGCATACCTAGGGTGAGCGCCCCTTTACTCTTGCGCGACGTGGGTGTGCATCGCAAGAGCCTGGATGCTCCTATCACTCAGTGCGCCCCCTCAAGGTTGGGTCTCTCATCGACGTCGATCCCTTAAGCTCTTTCCTTTCTCTCATTCTCAACACTGAACTTTCACTTTCTGTTCTCTGCTTTCCCTCCTCGTTTGTTGATGCCCATAAATTTGTCTTTTCTTTGGTTACATTTCGCTATCCCTGATAGGTTTGGCTCGCTCACTTAGTTGTCAGCGCCTCCGCTGCTGTCCTACCACACATCCTTCAATCAAGACCTGGCCTTGGAACACGTCAAAGGCTGCCTCCCCTATTCAACTCCGATCAGTACTCCCCTAGTGCGTACTCCCCTCAGTGGCTCCACAAATGATGGTGGAGAGTATCCCTCTGATGAGTACTCCCTCGGCCCGTAGTAGCTCCAAAAATAACGGTAGTGATGTCCTCCAGCAAGTACTCCCCTTGCAAGTACTTCCCCCGCACGTACTTCCCGCGGTAGCTCCACAATATGACGGGTGGGGGGTTCTCTTCGGAGGAGCTTCGTCGAGGGACGACGCCAGTGGTGATGAGCCAGAGCTAAGATTGGAACATGCACTCGAAGAAGTTCTGAATAATGTGAGCGACGCCAGACCTACGAGGGTTGAGGCGACCTTGATCGACAGAAAGACAAGTAGGGGCTGAAATCCTTGGGCTGGAACAAGCGATGTGGGGAAAACGAATGCACAATGGCACCAGATCGTGAGACAGTGATTGTGAGGTAAGATGGGAAACTAAGGATGAGATGTGATCGGTCTTTCTTTGAGAAGGATTGGGACACGGACTATGGCTGTCCACATGGGATACTATGGGCAGATGTAGTCATTTGGAGACCGTATAGAGGAGTCCCATACGCACACCGTACTGAAGTAATTGGCAAAATGAAGGGGTAAAGCAATATTCCTGGGCTCCGTCATCCTCCAGCAGTCGAACTCAGCATCTGAGTGCTCCTAGTGTATAAAAAAAGTTAAGGGAGCTTGATCGTAGTCCAGCCATTCGCCGTCCATGATACCATACACGTAAGCTTCCCCAATGAGCACAAATTTCCCTTCGGTAGACGCTCGCAGAATGAACGGGACAGGCGATCCAAAAATAATGCAGATGCAATCTCCAGGCTCCGCACGAGCAGGTGCAAGTCCTACATGTCCGCTATTCGAGAGAAAGGGTCTCCTGTCCCGCTGGAATGTCATGGCATGTCTGTAGAGAGCAGCATCATGGTCAAATTCAATTTCTCCTATCAATCTGATCTTGTTGTATTGTGAGCATATCGAACCGGATGCTCGTCGCTTTGTGTTTCCATAAACTTGTTGGTCTGCGCACGGGATTCTCATACTGGCATCCAGGGCTTGTTCAGGACTGGTGAACAAGGGAGATTGCTTGCAAAAGGCTTCAGCTTCATGTATAAGACGCGTTGCATCCTCCCAACTCCATGTGGAGCCGAGTTCTGGGGTCCAAACTGAGCCAAGGTCAGTGATGATGCCGACCCTAATACCTGATAAACCAATTGAATGTAGGTCTCATGGAGAGATAGTGAAACCCCTGGAAACTTTGTGTCCTTTGATGCACAAAACAGTGACCGGTTGTGGCCATTAGCTCCATACGCTGGCGGTATATCAGAAGAGAAGTCTGGTACCCAGCTTGGTAGTTCTTCAATACGTTTTGATTGCTGACACCAAGAAAGAATGCTGGTCTGTTAATTAGCGATCAGTGCGCGCGAAGCGTCGGTATAGACCTCTATGGTTGATTTCTCGTAGTCCGGAAGAATGCCCAATTGTTCAGAGTCTGTAGCTAGAGCCAAGAGTCCATAGATCTTATCCCTCTGATCTGTAGCGTTCAAAGGAAGTATAGCTGGCTTAAGCACGCAAGTTCTCTCGAGCAATGACCCAAGGGTTTCTCTCTCGCCAGCCTCTGAATAGTATCTTCTTCGAGCTCCAAATAATTGATTCGGAGCGCCACTCGGCGAGTTCGTGTTTCCGCTTACGGATCGTAACTTTGAGTTTGGGTCACGATATTCTTCCATTTTGAAACGACTCGAGAGCGTCCATCTGGCAAAAGCACAGAAGTTAAAAGCTGTGCCGAATGTGGTGACATCCAATCTTTTGGAGCCACATTGGATCATCATAGTTCTAGGAATGGTGAATTCTTGCAGGACCCACACCCGAGTCCAGTAAGCGCGTTTGGAGAGTGGGATCAGTGCCGGATGGAAGAGCTCTAGACCCTCCCTCTCTGCAAGTCCGCCGAGAGATGTTTTGAGTCTTTGGAGGCGCTCGTCCACGTCAGGAATGAACCAGTTTGGTACGTCAGTGGCACGAAAGTCTTGCATCCCTGCATCAACAGCCTTTCCCCCAATGTCTTTGAGTTTCTCCATTGCAGCATCACTCTCATCCTCTGCTGATCCAAGCCAAACCAATACCTCGACAGAACTCTCATAGATCTTGGCCATCATCTGGACTTGATGTGATTTCTCCTTATTATCGTTTTGGTTGATGCAGATGGCATCAACCCAAATGTTCAGAGAACAGTCTGCCTGCTGAAGATGTCGTAGTGCAGCCGCGAGGTTCCTCCGCACCAAGAAGGGCTTGCCCTTCATAAGAACCGCGGTAGAAGGGACATCCGTGCCCCAAACGTAAGATAGCGCCGTGTATGAAGGCTTGTCGTCCAATGATGCAGTCTGCAGTACACAGTGGATATCTGCCGCATTTGTGCTCGAGTCGTCATGGCCCGCCCCTGGCTGAGTTGGTAGTACGCCCGGAATGTGGTCTCCGCGTGAGAGAATAGTCAAGATTCGAATCTCGTGCTTTCGGGTATCAAGGCTGCGATAGGGACTAGAAGCCATAGAGCGCGGTCAAAGAGTAAGGAGAGAAGAAATAATGTATTGCCTTTATAATTTTCAGACCCTTAAAATAGACTATGTAAAATATATACCTCTCTGAATACTCAAGTAAATACAAAGGAAGGGAAAAAGCATAAAGAATTCATCGCCCAGGTAAGGTATTGTATTATCAGGGTAAGGTGCTATATTGGCTCCAATTTGGTTGGGGATTGGTGCTCGATGGCACCATCGCCGGCGGTGACTAGCAGCTCCGCCGGCATGCTGGGGGAACTAGGATCGACGCAGTGGTAAATAGTAGCGGGTACCATTTATTTCTGCTCCTCAGTCCTTTTCTTCTCTGGGAATGATTTCTTCTATCTTCTTTTCAGTACCTCAATAGCACTTTAAGCTACAAGCTTGCCCTACTTACCCACGCCTGTATCCATTTATATCTAGATAGCTTAGCCATCACGCCGTAGATTTCCTGTCGTTTAGATAGTGGAAGTCTTAGTGATAGGCTTCTATTTCCTATTGCGGCCAATAGAGGCAGCATCAGCATGGGCCGACGGGACCGAGGAACTGGGGCCTAGAACTGAGGTTTCGGCTTACCCAAGGAGGAATTTGTATAGCCTCACATTTCCAGCTTTTCACCCTGACCAGAGGAGCACTAATACTTTTGCTCACCCAGCTCCCTGAAGCGGCAGCCCCCGAGCGAGCTTCGACTGAGCCGGGGCTGTCTCCTTCTAATGCCAAGCCATAGAAGGGATCACCCCCTAACCGTATCTACCTACCAACTTTAAAGCTAGTCCCCTAGGAAACAAGATAGACCCCCGAAGCTTCCCTATTTTCCAGATTATGGTTCGGACTTGGGGGCAAAGAACCCTGATTCTAGGGCCTAGTCCTATCGCCTAGGCGACCAACTCTACGGCATGGAGGGTCTATATCAGCCCTATAGGGCTATACGGTATACGGTTGGTACCTAGGTGTATAAGGTTGGAGGTAGAACCTTTCTAAGGCTGACGACGACTGCCAGAATTCTGGAGCCTTGGAAGAGAATGGTGCCTCCAAGCTATTCATATATCTCTTAAACATTCTCTAATATCATAGTCCAACCTCCCTCTGGGCATATCTGCTATATTCATTTCCCCGCTGCACCTTCCTTCTGATGCCAATCCATTTCTAAGCCTCCCTTCATAGTGCCTTCCGCATCGGCCATGTCGTACGGTTATGGGGGAGGAAGTACGCGCAATGTCGATCTGGGCAAGTATGTCAACTCTACGCTCGACCAATAAGCTATTTTCAAGCACAATATGACTTACTTCGCTGCCGCTTCTCACCACAAGAATCCTTTCGAAGCCAAGTAGAGCAGCTTCTAAACTCTAGAATAGTGGATGTTAATGCTTGACCTAGATCCGAGACCGACCTTGCCATAAATATCCGTAAAGCTACGAGCATAGAGGAGACAGCACCGAAACGCAAACATGTCCGAGCGTGCATCGTCTACACGTGGGACCACAAGTCCTCGCAATCCTTCTGGGCTGGCATGAAAGTGTGCGTCTAAAAGCACTCGCTGCGTTGGACGACTTGTCGAATCTCTAGGGAACACCAGTAGCTAATTGCATTCCTTCTATCGTCCTAGGCAGCCCATCCTTGCAGATGAAGTGCAAACCTTCAAAGCTCTGATAACCGTCCACAAGGTTCTACAGGAGGGACACCCAATTGCAGTGAAAGAGGCGCAGGCGAATATAAATTGGTTGGAGAGCCTGACGAGAGGTGTATCTGGAGAAGGTCTACGAGGTATGGATCAGGATCCTGCGAGAAGAGGTGTAGGGACCGATCATGGAAGCATAGGAGCAGCGGACGCAAACAAGTTGACTGATCTGTTGGGTAGGATATGGGCCTTTGCTGCGAGATTATGTCTACTTCCTTCTAGCAAAGCTAGCATTCCACAGGCAGCATCCCGAGTTCAACGGTACGGAAAGCCGAAGAGACGAGTCGCCGCACATGCGCTGATTTCTATTGCAGGTCTCTTTGAATACGAGGAGTACATCAGTCTCAAATCGATAAATGACCCCAACGAAGGGTAAGTCGCCCTGAGAACACTCTACATGCGGTCTTCCGCTAATACTATGACTAGTTACGAGACAATTACCGACCTAATGACCCTTCAGGACCAAATAGACACCTTTCAGAAGCTCATATTCGCTCATTTCAGAGGTGGTGCAAACAATGAATGTCGGATTTCAGCTTTGGTGCCCTTGGTACAAGAAAGCTACGGTATCTACAAATTCATTACAAGCATGTTGCGGGCAATGCATACAAGTATGTAGCGGGTCTAGTAATTCCTGTGCAGAATACTAATAGGTCGAAGCTACTGGCGATGATGATGTTTTGGAGCCCTTACGAGGAAGATACGACACTCAGCACTACCGCCTTCTCAAATTTTACTATGAATGCTCCAACCTTCGATACTTGACCAGCTTGATTCAAGTACCCAAATTACCCCAAGAACCTCCCAATCTTTTGAGCGAAGACGAAGATCGACCTGTATTGCCTCGGCGACCAACGAAAGAAGTCGAAAAGAAAGAAGAGCCAGCTCCACCCAAATCTCCTCCTCCTGGTAATGCTCCAGACCCGGAGCCAATCAACGAGTTCTGGAAAAACGAACAACGACGACAGCAAGAGGAATACGATGCTGAGCAGCGGAGGTTGGCAGACCAGTGGCAACAAGCACAATACCAACAGCAATTAGCTCAACAACAAGCGGAGCGAGACTTCGAGGAGCAACGCCGATTACAGGCTGAGCAGCAGCGGCTAGCCCAAGAGCAACTGATGCGAGATCAGTACCAGCAGCAAACGCAGGGCCGTATGGCAGAGCTAGAGCGAGAGAATCTCAATGCTCGAGCCCAGTATGAACGAGATCAATTGATGCTAGAACAATACGATCGGAGAATGAAAGACCTGGAAAACCAACTGAACCAACTCAACACCAACTTCAATCAACAAACTTCTTCGAAAGATGATCAAATACGAGCTCTCCAAGAGCAGGTCAACACTTGGCGGTCAAAATACGAAGCACTCGCCAAGCTTTACTCCCAGTTACGGCATGAACATCTTGAGCTCTTGCAGAAGTTCAAAGGCGTCCAATTAAAGGCGGCATCGGCGCAAGAGGCTATCGAGAAGAGAGAAAAGCTTGAACGGGAGATCAAAACTAAGAACCTTGAGCTAGCAGACATGATCCGAGAGCGTGACAGGGCACTCCACGAGAAGGATCGTTTGACAGGCGGCAACAGGGAAGAGGTCGAAAAATTGAAACGTGAACTTCGATTTGCGCTCGAGAAGGCAGACAACGCAGAGCGAGCCAAAGGTTCGGAGCTGTCATCGATGCTGGCGAAGTACAACCGAGAAATGGCTGATCTCGAAGAAGCTTTGCGGGTAAGTTGTCCGATACCATGCAGTCACGATGTATACTAACCATTCCTAGAACAAAAGTCGGGCTTTGGACGACATACACTCCAAATTCGGTGAGCGAGACGGCGACCTTGAGCAGGCTCTCAAGGAGAAAGAAGAGGAACTTGAGATATACAAGTCTGGCATGGACCAGACTCTGCTCGAGCTCAACGAGCTGAGAATGGTATTTACATACCCGACAATGTGTTGTGTTCATTAGCTAATTGACGTAGAACGGTGGTGATACAGACAAGGCGCTAGACGACCAGATTGACCAAGTGCTTTTGAGCAATATCCAGAAGATCAACGACATCATCGACTCCGTGCTACAAAGCGGTGTTCAGCGAGTAGATGACGCTCTATATGAGCTGGACTCATCGATGCAAGCTGGGAATCAAAATGCTTCCGCGCCTTATGTTTTATCGCAGATCGAGAAAGCTTCATCCAGTGCAACGGAGTTCTCCACAGCCTTCAACAACTTCATTGCCGATGGCCCTAATAGCCCGCATGCCGATATCATCCGTACTGTCAGTGTCTTTGCCGGCTCGATTGCAGACGTCCTTAGCAATACCAAAGGTCTCACACGCTTTGCTACGGAAGAAAAGAAAGCCGATCAGCTCACAAATGCGGCTCGCCAGTCTGCCCAGTCGACTGTCAAGTTCTTCCGTGCCCTCCAGTCTTTCCGCCTTGAAAGTCTAGAACCTAGCCAAAGGACAGACGTGGTCATCAACAACAACCACGAAGTCCAGATCAATCTACAGAAGCTTTCCAAGCTCGCTGATGCTTTTGCTCCCAGCTCTGGGAAGATCACCAACACAAAGGGAGATCTCGGGGATCTTGTCGACACAGAATTGACTAACGCAGCCAAGGCCATCGATGCCGCTGCAGAACGCTTAAACAAGATGATGAATAAGCCTAGGGAGGGCTACAGTACTTACGAACTTCGCATCCACGATAGCATTCTCCAAGCCGCCATAGCTGTCACCAATGCTATCGCTCAGCTTATCAAAGCCGCCACAGCTTCCCAACAGGAGATCGTTAAAGAGGGAAGGGGCTCCTCGTCTAGAACAGCTTTCTATAAAAAGAACAACCGATGGACTGAAGGTCTAATCAGCGCTGCAAAGGCCGTTGCTTCCTCTACCAATACCCTTATCGAGACAGCTGACGGGGTCATAAGTAACAGAAACAGTCCGGAGCAGCTCATTGTCGCAAGTAACGACGTTGCAGCTTCTACCGCGCAGCTTGTGGCAGCGAGTAGGGTCAAAGCGAACTTTGGTAGTAAGACACAAGATCGGCTGGAGGAGGCCAGCAAAGCTGTGGGCAGAGCTTGTAGGAGCCTCGTTAAACAGGTGCAGGATATCATTAGCCAGAGGAACAAGGAGGAGGGAGAGGAGGTGGATTATGGAGCATTAAGTGGGCATGAATTCAAGGTGCGAGAGATGGAGCAACAAGTGGAGATATTGCAGCTTGAGAACAATCTGGCGCAGGCAAGGCAAAGGTTGGGAGAGATGAGAAAGATCTCGTATCAGGAGGACTAGGGTCGGGGGCCATGCTTGGATGTGCGGAGCTGGGAAGGCGCAGGTCCAAATACTTGATCAAAATTGCCAGGAATGGTGGGGTAAATACGCCTGCTATTGTATATGGCTCCTGTATCATAAGGCATATGGAAGCGAATGTATCATATCCTTAATGGCCAACCATCTTGAGAGATAGCAAGACGTCGTTAGCCTTTGAACAGATTGCTGCACAAGTGGTGTATCCCAGGCATGAAGAGAAAGTCCAAAGGAGGTACTTCGCGCAAAGTAGAGGCTCGAGATGGGAGCACAGAGGGAAGAGCCCCCAGTGGCGATGCGCACGACCTGCAAGTAGATGTCAGCATACGAGCCTCGCCGACGCTTAGGACTGTCATGCTCGTTGGAGCAGCTTGGAAGCCAAGCGAAGAGGCTTGTGCTAACGTAACTGGAGAAAACGCTACGAGCGCAAGGGGCGGCAGCAGGCATGCATGGTGCCTGCCAAGAAAGCATCTTCTCCGTACTTTAATTGAACTTCGCCCCATTGGTGAACTGGCACAGATGTGTGGTCTATGTAAATTTTATTGCTCGCTATCTACCTATCTAATCGTCACTTTGGCATCTGTGGGCGTGTCTATATAAATCCCCAGATCTCGACGACGTTGAGTGGGTCTCCACCATCAAAGCAGCGCATTTTCCTCCACGATGATCCACCTGCAACAAAGGAAACCGACGACGACAAGTCCATCCCTCCCTTCTAGTCGATCAGCGTCATGCTCTGGTGCGCATCGGCTGGTCTTTCTGTGGGCACTATTAGCGAGGAAGAGACACTGGGGGCATAACAGGCAACTTACGAAGGGGTCTATGCGTACTGATCGAAGTCTACGAACTCGTCCCACTCGCTCACGTCGAACGCGTCGAATTGGTTGCCAAAGAACGGGTCAAAGGAAACGGTGGCCGCTGTGCTGGGGTCGAATTCTTCGTTGAAGGGGTATTCGCCCTCCAAGTCGTAATGTGCGTTTTGGAATTATATTTATATATATATAGAGAGAGAGAGAGAGAGAGGAGCCGGGGATCGTCAGTGCAACTCGATGCGGGTAGATGAGACTTTGCTGCGATCTCTTTCAAAGAATGCGCAGAATTGACTTGAGTCAAAAGCCGGGAGGAGGATTTTGGCCTGGTTCGGTAGATGGGACTCTGGTTCTGTTCATCCGAAAGACATGCATGATCTTCCCAATATTACTACCGGGGCGGGGGGGACTGGCTTGTAAGTACAGTATTCTCTTATTTTACTGGGAAGGAGAAGTTTGCCAGCTTCTTAGCAGGAGTGAGTAACATTCTGGCCAGCTCTTGCTCTCGATGGCCCGCTCAAGATATTTTTGCCCGATTAAGAGCCATGCACCATTATCTCCTTCACTCGCCGAATATCCATTTGACTTGTGACACATCTGACAGAGTAAAATGCTGGTGCTTCTTACCAGGTCGAGCCGGCCGGACTTCCATGCCATTGACTCAGTGACGCAGCAAGGACTTTTTAGCCCGGGGTTTGGAGGGCACAGATTCGTCCCAATGACGGCGACATTCTATCCTGGCTCTCCTGGCCGTCAACGAAGCGGCGAGACAGCTGCGGAAGCGAACGAATTTGTATGCAACTATTGAGATTGAAGTCAGCCATCTTATGTGTTGAAGGAGCATTTCAAGTCCTTACACCAAATCTCAAGGAGATCATCGTCGACATCTCCAGCTTCTCCAAGGAGTTCAAGATTAGCACTCTGAGGAACTCCGTAAATAGCGAAGAATCGTTCGAAGAGCTCCTGAGCGAGACCTGAGAGATCTTGGTCGGTTGGGAAAATTCCAGAAAGTTGAGCTTCCAACTTTAACTTCCTAATAATGTTCATTAGCACAATCCTGAGCCACGGGCTTTCCTCTTACTCTTCGAAAATTGTACGGATAACACAACGATGATAGGTGTTTCTAGGGTCTGTTTCATCACCTTGCATCACAGTTGCAAAGAGTTCGGTCGCGACTGTCGAGCTGTTCTTGTACAGGCTGTGGAGTCTTGCTAACACTGCTGCTGGCACTGGTGTTTGAGATCGCAGAACAATTTGCTGACCAAGTTTGATGGGTTCAGGATCTGGGTCGTAGTGCGGGGCCTTTCTCGCGTTGTCGGTCACTCTTTCTGATGCTATCTTGTGCATTGCTTTCAGGTTTTCTTTAAGACTTAGCTTACAATCCTTGGTCTCTTCTCGAGCCACAGCGGACTGGCCATTGGAGTATCCTGTAGAAGCCATAAGATTCGTGCTATAGCTGAACAGAGGTGTCAAGAAGTCTGGATAGAGATGTCAAGAAGTCTAAACAACGGCGTCAAGAAGTTTAAATAGAGATGTCGAAAAGTCTAATCAGAAGTGTTGAGAAGTGTGACCAGGGGTGTCGAGAAATCTGAATAAAGGTGTCGAGAAGTCTGAAACAAGGAATGCAGTTGCAGCTGTCATGAAGATGTCAAATTGACCGAAAAGTCGGTGACTAGGGGGTTCTTGACTTCACTTCGGTGTTGACTCAGAGGTTGCAAGGGTACGGGTGTGAATGAAAGGGTCTCTTCACTTAATGTGCTGAGGGAGTGAACAAAGAGGAGAGCCCAACCTCCCCTTTTTCCGGCTAGCGTATCTCACCTTTATAGACTCGCACTTAACATCTTCTTCTGTCCGCATTATTTTCCTACACTCAACAACACCTCATATCTGCACCTTGCTCACGAAAATCTTTTACATAGATCTTCGCATCGTCTTTCGTATACATACTTGATCACCCATTGCACAACATCGCTTCCACAGAACTCAGCATCATAATCTTTTTGCTCTTGTCACATTTAGACACCTTCAAAGTCGATCAACAACTATGAACGCTGGTCCAGCTGGTCCAGCTGCAATGGCTCAGTCTCAGCCTGTCTCTCAGCTTATCGATACAGCCTGGCAGTCGTACAACAACCGCATCACTACTGGCTTCAGCAATAGTGTTGAGATGCCTTTGGCCCTTGCAGCCTCCATTGGGCCGCAAGGGATCAATACCATTGTCAAGCGCTATAGGTAAGACTCACGCACTTAGTCAACATTCAGACACTGTACTGAACGCACTCTAGTGTTTTGATTGCGGCACCCGTGACAGCCTTTGAGGACAACGTCCGCGGCATCCTCCGGATTACACCATCCCACCTTCTCCTTGGGCACGATATCATCATTCCCGGAGTCGAAAAGCCTCAAGTGAAGAAGGCAAAGAAATCGAAGATCGCTCGTCCTCCTAACGCCTTCATACTCTACCGCAAGTCCTATCACCCACTTGTCAAAGCCGAGAACCCCGATTTTCACAACAACCAGATCTGTAAGTAAATTGAACTCATGTCGCATGACTTGGCCTAACCAGTTTGGCAGCGATTGAACTTGGCTTGAAGTGGAGGAATGAAGACGCACGCGTGAAAGCTTACTACATTGACATGGCCAACAAAGTAAAGGCTAGGCACTTGCTTCTGCATCCGGACTATCAATACAAACCTCGCAAGCCAGGCGAGAAGAAGCGTCGAGTGACTCGTCGCAAAAATCCAGCCTCGGCCAATGCGGTTCATTCCGAATCAGCCTCTTCGGACAAGCCAGCCGCCAATTCAGTTGAAGTTCCCTCCAGTGAGGTCGTGCTCCCAGTCCCAGAGGTCCCTAAGAATTCGGCTGGTAATGCAATGCTAGAGCTCGGTGATGAGGACCTTGATGACGAAACCTTTGAGAAGATGGTGGATGAGTACAACAAATCTGTCTCTACTCAACCCAGCCATGTGAATACTGTCATTGCTGAGGCGACAACGACGCCGGTCATCTATAGCGAGTCATCGGAAGACGCCCAGAACGACTCCAACTTCTACCTCGCCCAGCAGTGGTACAACCCATTCGAACCCAGCGGGCTTGCTGGGCTAGATTCTATCTTCGACGAGCCCTCGGGTTACGAAGATCTCCTTGCGGCGGAGGCGGAGGACACTCGTCAGCCGAAGACCATCTTCGACATGGCCCAAGGCGAGTCCACCAACACCATTCTTGCCCGCATGTCCTCCGCCTTCGACGAGGACTAGGGGAGTGTTGGAAACTTGTGGGATGGCCTGCCTGCGGAGGCCTTAGATAAATGCATGCACGCGTCCTGTACTTAGATCTGCTCACCACTTGTTGAGCTCTACATAGATGAGAACAAAACCAATGCACATATTTTTAAAACCTATCCTCACGCCCATGTCTTTCCCACTACATAGCCATATCCCCCAGCCAGACGCAAAGTAAACGTCCAAAACGCCCACGCCCTCTTGCGAATTCCACAGTAACCACCTCACCAGCAGTCATTCGTTCCAACACCTCCCCTACCCTCCCATCCACGCCCTCCAAACCAAAATCCC
>NAPT01000125.1:7787-56886 GCA_002927785.1 Cladonia uncialis | reverse complement strand
ATATATTTTATTTTTAAAATTTATAATAATTAATATAAAAAAAGAATAGAAACTAAATAATATTTTAAATATATATTAAATAAATAGAAATTATTATTTATAATTCTAAATATATTAAAAAAATAAGAAAAGATTTAATTAATAATAATATAATATTAATAATAATAAGTTTAAAAATATTATAAATTTAGTAATAAGCTTTTATTAATATTATTCTAATAAGTTTAGAAAATCTAATAGATAATAAATCTTCTATTTTTAATATTAAAATCGATACTTATTTAAAAAAAAAAGTAATATTATAATCTAATTATTATTTATTTATTAATTTTATTTATTTATTAATCTAATTATTAATTATTTATTTATTTATTTATTTATTTAATATTATATTAAATCTATTTAATTTAATATTTATAATTATTATTATTATATATTTATATTAAATTTTTTATATATTTTCTAATTTTCTTTCTTAATTTTTATAATTTTTATAATTTTTATAATTTTTATAAAATTATTAATAAAGATTTTATAAAAATAATTTATAAAGATTATTAAATTATAATAATAAAGTATATTTATTATAAAATATAAAATATAATAAAAATCTTTAAAAATAATAAATAATAAATTAATTTAATAAGAATATATTATTATTTAATAATTATATAATAATAATTATAATATTTAATAAAGTTTATTAAGTATAAAATATAATCGTTGCTATTAAAATACTAGGATTTTATAGAATAATAAAAGATATTTATTTCATCTGTAGCGAAAAGATATTAAGTACATGCTGGCGGAAGGCTTCCGCAGGGCCTTTGAGGCCGAATCCGCAACAAATTTCCACTTCTCGCAGCGCTCCCCCCTGCGCGATCCCAGATCCGGGTCAAGCACCAATGCCCTCAAGAGCTATAAGACAATTCTCGAGCAGCTGAGAGGCATGAGAATGACATTGAATATCACGAGAACTGCCCATAAACTACAATACTCAAAGACGATACACCGAATAACATGCAACGAGTCCTACGTCCAGTCCTCTTCTTCCCCTTCTTCTTCCTCTTCTTCGTCTTCGTCTTCCCCTTCCCCTTCCTCTTCGTGCCAACCCTTAGTCAACTTGCGTCTCGTTTTACGAATTTGCTCAACGGCCACAACCAAGCCTCCAGGATCCGTTTCGTTGTCATCATCCTCGGGTTCGGTGGCGGCCTCTAGGAGAGTTTCCCACTCCACTTCGTGCCCGAGATACTCTGTGAATGCTAGCAAATATTTGCGCCTAATCCAAGGCCCTCCGGTCCCCCAGTACCGCTTGCCTAGCTCCGCAGCAACCGGGTTATTCTTTTTATGATCACTTTGCAATGCTTTCCGTAAAAGAGCAATAGCAAACTGCCAATACAGATATCGGGCTCGTGGACGATGATCACTTCTAAACTGCACTCGTTGGCCGTCCAAGTCATTCCAAACCCTAGCCTCCGTAATGTCCAGATACTTTTTCATGTTCGTATTCTCCGGGCAAAGGACACGCAGCTTGTACTCTTTAACTTTCGCTTTGGACCATGTATCAAGCTGCGCAGTTGTAGCATCGGCGGGCATATCAGGAACGAGCACCATCCACCCGTTCTCTATACGCTTTTCAGCGCCCATAGACATCATAAGCCCGTTTTCGGGTTCAAACAACTCTTCTCTATCATTGTCATCTCGCCCGAACAACTGGTCCATTGCTGTCTGACCCGCACCATAGGGGAAGATGTGGGCTGCTCTAATGGATCCTGCGTCGACCCAAGAACTTGTTATGGGGCACCAGTGGAGGTTGTCGTGTCTATCGTCCGGATGCTTGCTTTTACAAGCATTCTCCAATTTCTCTCTAAAGTTACTCTGAGCTGATGTGTCCCTTGGCCCTTGTCCAGCAATACCTCCCATCCCTAGACCCCCCTTGTATGTCGGTGTCGAAGTTAAAAGCTCCATTACCCATTGACGATGTACCCGTGCCTCGTTAGTCCGGGGAAAAGTCATTCTCTCGATATGCTCTGCAAGAATTCGATTCTTGAGCTCCAAAGCTTTTTCCTCCTCCCGAAGGGTCCCTGCTTCGTCTTCTCTAGCCCACGCCTCCTCGCCGCCTCCCTTTACCAAGAATGACTTCATGGAGATTGACTTGACCAGCTTGTGTCTTTTTAGCTCCAATGCTGCTACTTCTTGATGTCCGGCCCAGTAAGTGGCGTCGAATGATCCCTTGGCCTTGATTCTCTTTCGACGGTCATCGATGTCTCTCTCTACACTGCGCTTCTGACCTTGCTCATCTTCAATATCTCTGTCCAGAACGCGTTTGGAGGAGGTGCGGACGGGGATTGCTGGGGGGCCAGGCAGAGACATGTTTAAAGTGGAGTGAAGTCAAATTAGGACGATATTGGAAGTGCACTGTGTGATGGTAACAATCATGTATAGGAGGTGAAAGATCGCACTGTGGTCGCCAGAATGCAGAAGCAAAGCTGATGGTAGCGTTCCGAGGGGTAGAAGAAGGATGGATTCTAAGAGGTGGGAGACCCCTGCTACTTAAGCTAATCTATGACTCATCTAGCTCAACCAATTGCACCTTCCTTCTAAAGCAGTACTTGAGAGCAATTTTTTGACTTTGTGGCGGAACTCAACCATGGAACAGAGTGTTCGGACAACATGTGAGTTTTTCTTTAACATAAAACTGATGTGAAATTTTCTTTAATCAAGACTCATTCAAATTTTTCTTTTATATAGTTCATAATAATTAAAATAGAGATTATAATTTGATTTACTTCATGTAAGCCTCGACGTATTGCTTACTTCCTCTAACGATTAATCTGAATACTGCGGCAAAGACGGCTAGAAGGAAAATACTGTTAGTATCCCCTATACTCAATATCTCTTCGAGTAATAATCTACTGGTAAGGGAGCTGGAAGTCAATTGGGAGTATACCCCAAGTCTGATACTGTAACGATATTATAGATAGCTTGGCATGCTAGACATGCTTCCTTCGCTTAGAAGGAACAGGGCGCTTCCGGCGCTTGG
This sequence comes from Cladonia uncialis, assembly GCA_002927785.1. Taxonomy (NCBI): domain Eukaryota; kingdom Fungi; phylum Ascomycota; class Lecanoromycetes; order Lecanorales; family Cladoniaceae; genus Cladonia; species Cladonia uncialis. Next base: position 53,843 of record NAPT01000125.1, on the reverse strand, counting down.
CAGCGCTCCCATACATAGATTCTTCCTAACAGAAGACTTAGCTAAATCAATCAATACCATACTACTAAGACAATTCCATGCTAAACCATTGCAAAATGGTAGCAACGGCAAGGTTTTGAGCTACTAGCTAAGCACCATCAATCGCATAGCAGTGGCAAGATCCCTAGCACCAGCTTCGCAGCACCGGCTGCTCAGCAGCAACCAGTCCTCCACCAAATCCTCCAACAAACCAATTCCGCAACCAATTGCCTCCATAACTACCTATAAGCAGCATCCTACTACGGTTACGTCGAAGATCTCGCAGTCCTACGTCGGTTGCATCGAAATCACTGCACCGTTGTCCCCGCGAACGCGTCATCACCACCCCACGATGACCTACGGCCCGACATCCGCAGAGCCCCATTATCAGACCTAGCAAGGCTACGAGTACTACGAAGACTACGAAGTAAAGAGCTATACTACACTATACTTATTTAAGTTAATTAAGTCTATAGAATATCTATACGATCTTACTTTTACTTCTTGTATATACGATAGACTTTCGAATGACATTCTATCATGATTCTCTGCTTTTCTAGCGTCTCGAAGTCCTTACGAAGCATAGCTTCCACTAGATTACCAGGGATTGATATCCTTTTAAGAATCGAGCAAATCAATAATGTCTTGTCATCCAAAAGGCGAACATCTCATCTCCTTCCATAGAACCTCACTCTGAGGAAAGCAAAAAGCCTCAGACCAGACCGTAAGGCGCAATCTTGTAACAAAGTTCTCGAAATTCGTTACTTGCAATTCCATGATGACGAGCTTCAAATGGTTCATGAAGTAGGTGCGCTCAATGCTGCCAGTTGTAGCGGCAGCTCCTATGAAAAGAACCCACAATAGCAGCTCCAGGTTGGACGCCCAGCTAAGGAGGAGCTCGGTCCCTGGTTTCTCCAGGTCCGATTTGAGGTGCATGGCCATGGTACAGTGCAGAACAGCTTTCAATGGTAGCTTTCGCAGTACCATGTTGATGTAAATACAAAAGCTAATAGAGGTCGCATTTCGATAGAGAAGTGAAGAAAAGGTCCTTGATGCTTCTAGATTATGTGAATGACCCTCAACAAAAATGTTTCTTGCAGTGAAGGTAGTGATTTGATATTGAGTATTGAAGATTGCCGCGCTAAAGTACGCGAGCTCCTTGCTATCGGTACACTTGTTGTCCAAGATGTGAGAAAGAACACGGAGGTTGTCGAGGACATCAGTCATCGCAAGCTGAGGTCGGACTGGTGCTAATATCCAATCGTCCCAAAGGATCTCAGCCAGACCTAATGATATTTGGGACATTGGCTCTACGGGCAAGAAATACGGCATGCCTAGTGTTACGCCAGCATGAGCCAAGTCCGACCTAATGTAATGCGTATTAGTAGTCAAATCAAAGTCTATCACATCTTAGGATCCTCGCTCCCAACATAGGACTCACCATGCTACGAGCCTGCGAAGAAAGGAAGCTTGTTGCGGGATGTCACGTAAGCCGCGCTGGCCTCGAAGGCTTAGTAAGTACTGTAGACCTTTCATGTGAGCAGTGGAGCTCAGGACGGATCCAGTCATCATCTTCACGATGGCCAATGCCATTAGCTGACTATATTGTCCCGTTGGAATGGGCAAGACATTGCTTACTTCGATATTGGTAAGCGAAGCGATGGTACCAATCAAAGCATCTGTGACCGCTGTTGTGGAGCCATTGATCCGTCTTTTGAGAATTTTTAGGGCCTCTCCTCGATTGAAGAGACATTCTGCGGATAAACCATCTGCAATACCGGTGGTGAAGCCGTGGCTTACGGCTATAACACCAAAGCTAGCGTGTAGCCAAGCTGGATCCGATGATACTATCGACAGCATTCTTCTGTTGCCATTGAAAGCTATGTCGTTCTGCGTGAACGAGGTGTCATCTGTTTTCGCGGACCTTTCTCAGTGAACTTTACTAGACCATTATAAAAACATTCCTCACAGACTATCCAACCGCATAGGATTACGAGGTCTTACAACAGACGCTTCGGTGGTGATTGTGTAGCAGTGCTTATGACCCAAAGATTTCATACCAGACGCGTACTTATAATCCGCTTCTGTGCTGAGAGCAGATTCGCATGTATTATAGCCGCAGACAACGGAACGTGAGAGGCTGTAGCACTTACAATAGGACAGAAGCATCTGCTGCTGGCTGCCAAAGGGGATTGGTAGAGACTCGAAAGGATCTATCTTGCCCGGCGATGGTATTAAGGGCAAACACTGCTCTACCGAAGACTGCGATGCACTCTTAGATTCCAGTCTGGCTCTAGCAGGAGATGCCGAAAACCTAATTTGCCCAGGCCAGTAGTTGACAGGTTTGTGGGTGCCGCTGGGCTCAGTGCCCGAGACCTTCTGATAATGCGCCTCACGCATTACATGAGCTCGGAGCAACTTTCGAGATGCTTCATCATTGCTATCTGCGTTGACAGGGACAAAGAGAAATTTCTTCGTCCGTCTGCTGCCGAAGACCATTCTAGCTATGAAAAACCTCTATTGTTGAGGAATCTTGGAACGTAGGTATCGCAAAATGTTGATTGTAATAAACGGATTAGTAATGAGCAGACAATGGCGCAACATTACAATGATAAGCCGCTGCATTCCCTGCAGCGGGAGGCGTTGTCAGCTAAGGATCTTAGTACGCCAAGATTTCAGCCCTACAAGCCCAGCCCTGAAACGGGTGCCTAGACAACTGCCGCTCAGGCGTAGATAATAGGGATAATAATGGGCTCTAAATTTTGAAGATCCCCTAAAAAGGTCTTTAGGGGTCTGCCTAGTCCCCAATGAACAGCTACTAAGATATAGATATAGGGGCCCCTAAGGTGCCCGAGGTCCCGGGTACCCTCTAGGGGACCGGTAGCGTGCTAGGGTTAGGGCTTGCTAAGGAATCTCTTCACGTACCTAGCCCGGGGGCTGACCCGTTACACATAGTATTGTCTAGACTTCGGACTTCCAAAGTCTTTTCTTTACTCAGGTAATATTTATTACATACTTATAGCTTAAGGCCCCTAGTCCAGGTTAGCAAACTTACAAAGTGAAAGGCGCAGTGTGAGATTTACTGTTTCTGAATGTACGATGAAATCTTGCCGTACAATAATCGTATTGCTAGGCATTGGTCCTTGCACAACTGGCCGACCCCATTCCGCATCTTTGTCTTCGTCTTGAAGATAAGTACCAGCCCCCTGCGAGGTCCTCCCGTTTCCATAAATCATCGTTCTCAAACCAGTCAAGTGTCCTCTAGCAATCGGTGGTAACTCATGAGCCGACTCCTCGGATGACCCAGCGGATCTACTTGAAAGCATCTTTTTCACTCCATGATACCAAGACCTTTTGGGTTGGGACCTTCGGATCCTTTCTTGAACGAAGAAAGAGCGGAATGCTGTTAAAGACACCATGATAATCGCGATGCTAGACTCAACAACTTGCCAGTAGAAGTCCCAGACGGGATCTAGGTTGCTACCATTGCGAAGCCCGGAGACCCTGACTATTGTGACGATCACCATTGCGAAGGAGAGACAAAGAGATGTTCCCAGAAAGATCTTTGTTTTAGGCTTGATCTGCACTTTTCGAAGTATGATTATAGGTATAGTGATGACTAAATTTCCACATTAGCTTGCAAGCCATCTAGCCATTTCATTTACAAATACCAGCCAAGTCGGTCACAATATCACCAACCACGAGGACAATAGCAAGATTGACAGTTCTGGTCGATGTAGCGCAAGATACTGCTTAATCATTCAGTTGTTGACATGTGATTTCAAGGAAGCTGATGCGCATACACATCTTCTCACTAGCCCCAAAATACGGACACTCCATGATCGCACACAAACAGCCAACCACCCAAGCAACTGTCGTGGCAGCCACCACAGCCTCCCAAAGAATCGTCATCAGACGAATTCGATTGACAAGTGTCTTAAAGAAGAACAGAAAGCTAAACTTCACAGCGAAGATTGACGTCCAGGAAAGTTCGAGTGCAATTGTTTCGAGTATATGAGCTTTGTTAACGGTCTCTTCGATCATCGAGAAGGACAACTTCGTGGGAAGTTGACCCTGAAATATTATTGCTTCGATCATATACAAATCATCCGTGATGGAGAGATACAAGCCCATGCACGCAGTGGCCAAGACCACTGCGAGCAGAAGAAAGCCATCATCGACAAAGAGACGTTTTTGATACTTCAGGCGAAGAGCTGTCCGGGCGATGGCGGCCAGGACAGATACTGCGAATAGAGCTATCGTGGAGGCCTACGAAATACATCAGTCTTGAGATGGCCAGGGTTGGAATGCGGAGATTTCACCAGTAGGGCAGTCCTGGGAATTCTGCCAGCAGTGTATGAAGAAGGCATTTCAAGTTAATTTGGAATGCTCCGCTAGGGCAAGGAGATTTTGGAGCATGCAAGATCGGGCAAAGCTTTGGGAGAATCTTCAACAGCGAACATTTGATCAGTCTCTTAAAGGCAACCTACAAAATCCGGCTCTCAGGAAACAAAAGACGATTCATGCCAATTTTGTTTCGCTTGGAAGTTTCACAGATATTGGACTTGTCTTAAACCTTCTGACAATGCTTTATGCATTTGATATGCACAGTCTCCTATCGGCATGCATACATTTTGTTTGGCTTGCCTCGATAGATGGGCCGCTTGGACGCGGGAAATCCGCCCTTTGCTGTAACCTTATTCGCGCGCTTCCACATCCAACCTACCGATCTGCAAATGCGACACCAAGAGTTGTAATACTTACACACCTAGGCAAAATGGAGAATTCTTGAGACACTGATAATGAGCGGGACAGGCTGTTTCAAAGTAGTCCTAGTAGATTGCTGATCATGAGGGTCCTCTGGAAAGCCCATGAGTATGACAGGAAAAGCAGGAGACTTTCATCGCAAAAGAATGCTTGGACTGGCTTTTACATTATCTCCATTTTAGGACCACTAGTGTGGCGCCAGTGCTAATTAGCAGATGAAAGGCTTGTCGCATGTTACGTCGTATGTGCTAATTCCTCAATCTAGGCCCGTTGTTCATAGAGCATACGCTCGTTGGGAGAATCGCTATTACAAACATGGATCAGCTGAGTGCTTCCCATGTAGCTGGAAGGATGGCTTCTTTGCTTCTGTGGATCGCTTAGCCTGCTAGGGAACTCTTCTGCATGGTCCGCCCATGCGCATCATTGATTTTTACCATGCATGATTCATCTTAAAGAAAGAAAGACTAACTTCTGACGACCAAATTGCAGGGCACTCGTAGATGAGCCAAAGAAAAAAGGTGGAAAAATCAACTGTATCAAGAACGAACTGTACAGACATGACATGAATTGCCAGTTCGATAAATGCTTTCCCAGTAACGGCTGCGCAAGTGGGATGCATTGGTCCTTACATGGAGAACACGAACATAGAAGGCAGTCTAGAGAAGAGGAAGCGTTCAGGGCTGCTCATACGACTCAAGTAAAAGGTATAGCAACATTACTCGCCCTGATTCCTGCTCTTACAAACCCGAAAGCAAAAGATTCCTACCCGTTCGAGTCTCACTTTTGCTCGGAAGGACCCAGAAGCCACGAATCAAGGTGTGGCGAGTTAGGCAGGCTTTAAGGTAGAGAGAAAATCAACAAATACCGGTATCGCACTTCCGAAGGCCATGTGGACATTACAGTATCAGAGGCGGTATTTAACCGCTACTCGTGCTGTTGTTGATGTCGCCATTACCCATCAGGGAGTAATGACCACCATAAAGGAGATGATATAACGCCAACTGAGGCAGTGTTTCCCATCGATAATGTCCAGAGGTAGTAATTCACCAGTATAGAATGCCAGTATAGAATATAATGATCTCCTCTGCTAGCTGTAAGGGTTTATCGTAACCAGGAGTGGCGATCCACACGAACCATCACTGGTAAGTACCCACTTCTAATGGTGCTGGAGAATTTGGAAGGAAAACCTGACCAGCCCTACTGGCTTTAGGATGACGCAATTTCGCTTAAATACTGCCCTACTACCTAAATGAGAAAGCGCAGCCGGAATTGCCAAGTATATACTTTAGTATACGAGGGCTAGGTATTGTCAATCACACGAACTCATGGACAAGATACTGATCGCGCTTTGCACTCGGTAGCCTCATTCCTTACTTCTACTTGGATTTCATGGCTGCCGGTAATAGCCTCCCTGTTTTAAGTCTACATATCGCAATCATGTACTGCCCTCGAATCTCGCTTAAGGTATATCCCCCTATTAAGCGCGTTGCACAATCACCAAAGTTTGCCAGGTCTGCGCTGTCCTCTTTGTATCATGTTGACCGATTTGTTATGATTTAATTGATACTATACTATGCGGTATCCAGCAGACGTATACATGTACATCTCAACTGATTCACGCTAGTGCGAGTGCTAATAATTTCTGAAAGTTTGGCACGCCCAAGCCCGTGACCGGATCCCAACCTGGCGTTGCATTCCAGCTCGCATATGGGATAATACTTGCACCTGGAACCACCGCCCCCGTTTGCAAATTGATACCATTACAGCCTTGAGATCCTCCGCCCGTAATGTCTGTGAGGGCTGTGTAGCCGATTGCGTAGAGCCAGGGATTCAGGAAGCCAAGTGCAGGCTTCCCAGCCCGGAAGCGGGCGTCGTTGAGTAGGGCAATGATGGATGAGAAGACGGGCACTGCGGCTGACGTCCCGCCAGAGAGACTGGCATTATTATTGAGGATGACGGAGTAGCTGGTAGGAAATAAAAGGGTTAGTGCTTCGGTATATGCTAGATAAGGGAAAAGAGATCTTTACTCAGGGGTGAGACTGTGGGCAGAGACGTCGGGAAAACCGCGACCAGAGATGTTGAAGAAGGGTGTGAAATAGGCCAGAGTCTCTTTGCTGATGTGATTGGTTAAATAGTCAGAGACAGCGGCATTCTGATAAGATGGGCGAGTAAAGTAGTTACTGAAGCCACCGGAGCCGGCGACCCATGCAATTTCAGGGTTGATGGCTTGAGTACCGCCAACAGCTGTGATATAGGGACAAGTGCCTGGGAACTGTGGGGTGAATTGGGGGGTCATTTTGCCATCATTAGATTGACATGGTGCACCGACTCCTACAATGGGGCATCAGCAATTGTCGTGGTCGTGTCTAGTATACCTAGTGCAGTAAGAAGACGTAATGGAAAGGAAACTTGCCTGTGTCACCAGCAGACTCAAGGACTGATATACCACGCAATACCAACATGCCTATCATGTGACATACACGCTTTGCATAATTTTCTGGCACGGTCTCCAAAACGATTTTATCAGCAAACGCCAATCATTTAAAACATCTAGAAAGCCTACCTGTTCGTCATCACCGTATGAATTAGAGATAACGTTTGGTAAAGCGCTATTTGGCTGGGCAAGCAAGTATTGGTAATAGTTGAGATATGGCTCATTTGTGTTATTTGCAGCAGTTGGCTCATCGAGATTGGGGATGAACGGACTGCACATGTTTGTCACTATGGATTCTGAGAAGATTATGGCCATTCAAGACTCACGGTGATCCTCCAGTGATATAGCTAATGACGGGCAACGGATGGCTGACTCCGATGATGTATTCGACATCAAGATTAGCTTCACCATGATTGGCGTCAATGGCTTGGTCGTTTACTCCGCCATTGATGAGCTGCACTGAGAACCCTTGCTGGGGGATAGAATTCGCTATTTCGAACAGAGAAAGATCTTGAGTACGAGCGGACTGATTCAGAAAACTACCAAACGCAATTCTGCTCCCAGAATTTGGATCTGCCGTATAATTCCCTACATTGTACAGTTCCTTAATGCAAGCTGGTGTGATAAGAGTTGCGCAGCTAGTGTTAAGCTGGCGAGGCGCAATATTCCTTTTGGGGAAATGCATCCTTCCTGGCACATGAGCAGTGGTCTTCCCAAAGTAAGTGGTTGGCGTGATAAGGTCAATATGATCAGTGAGGTCGTCAGGGACTGAATAGCTCGTTGTTCGAAGCTTCTGAATCCCATCATTCTCATAGTAGTTGAATGTGGTACTGAGAAGAGTGTTCGCTGTGCCCACAGTGGTTGAGAAACTGACCCATGTTCCATCACTATAGGCATTTGAAACGCCTGCTCCTTTGAGCCAGGCTAGAACAGCGGTATTTGCTTCACTTGATGGTTGGAGCATGGCAGCAACCTCATCACCCTCCATGTATTTCCCGTACGAGTCCGAACCAGGCGTGGAGACCGAGTAGATCATGGAATCCAATTGGTCCAGATTCTGTAGTTGCAGACCGATTTGGAGGGTCACGGTATCACTATCGGCTGGGGTGCCAATTTGCGTCCAGCCATTGGGAAGGGCACTTAACTTCTCGAGATAGGCGGCGCGTGTGGAGAGAACGAGAGAAAACAGAATGCCTAGTGCTGGACAAGTGGCTTGGAGGAACATGATGTGCGATGAGGAGAGCTGTAAGGAGAAAGACGAACGAAAGACGGAAGATGCTGAGGATCACGGACAATTGGGAGAGATGTTTCTTTTGTAAGGCCATTCGATGACACGGATAGAGCTGCCAGGTAAAAGCAGCTGCACCTTTTGGGGCAGCTCATTGTCGGAGAACGTTGTCCGGTAAGGACATGATTAGTGGCTCCATTGATGATGATCTGATCTGCGGTTCGGAACACCTTCTGCCCCGTTCTGACACTGGAACCTTCTGCAGTGAGCAAAGCTTCTGTAAGACAAAGTCACCGTATCTTGCCAGCAAACGATACGACATACGACATACCTCATACCTCATCACGTTACTGATTGGGCAGGTAGGCCAAATTAGGCAGGTGAAGCGGACGTGTGACGAAGCTGCTATCGGCAGGTAAGTGGACCTGTGGACCCGGCGACTTATAGAGACCAATAGGAGGTAGGAGGTGTGGCCTGCACGCAGATGCCCGTATTTGCGCCTGCATGGTATACCTGACAGTCCCACCATGACGGGCAATTGGGTAGCTAGTACCCTTCTCCTCCTTGCTCAACAGTACGAAGGGAGGAAGACAGTCCGCGGGCAAATCTCGGAAGTGGGAGCGCAAGAAAGCTCAGGTGCTTTTATAATAAAATATGTCATCGTGCCACAACAGTCGATTCAACACAGATTGGCTTACTTGGTTGATGAAGGAACGATCCCCGCGTATGGCCGCGGCGACTCTCGGACGAGCCAGTTCGTTACCGGGCCAACCAACGAGTGTGGATCTGCGGGCAGACGCGCGTTTCATTGGTCAATTCCTGCTCAATGTAAATCCTCTTCGCTTACCATCAAAACAAATGGATATCCAAGGAGCTTGCCTCTTCTGCTACTAAGGTATACCTGCTGATCAAAGGATCTACCCCACTAACAGTGAGCTCCCATTACTTGTGTGGACTCCCCAATCAGCTTCCATCCACCTTGTTGTGAGAGCGCAGATGCGAATTACACATCTTGAGGATCCACGTCTGTACCATAGTGTGTAGCAGCAGCCTGCGCAGATTGAGGACATGCCGATGGGGAGACATGTTGAGCCCTCTTTTTGTACCTCGTTGCCTCTATCAATCGCTACCTTACTTCATTCACTGTACATATTTCATGACTAGGAAACCTGTTGCTGATTGATATTCATACAGCTAACTCCCCTCCTCTCCCCTCAACCTTTTCTGACTTTCCGCCCCCCTAAAGCTCTCCTCATCCCTTCCATGCGCATTTACATTCACTTCAACCCTATTTGTCTTGGATCCTCTCTCTTCATAAATTACCTGCCACCCATCCGATTAGAAGTTGCATAAGTGATCTTCGCACTCGGCCACGAACTCATTGCTGAAGGCCTGAGGTCGCACCCAAATTGCCTAAGCGGAAGATCCAACTGAACAGCGGCCGGAAAGGGATGGCGCAGCAAAAAGCAATAGCGACAATGAACTCGATCCCCGTCCAGTTCGTTGGCTGCAGCGTTGGAACAGGGGGCAGTGACCAGGGGGAGACCGTGAAATTTAAAGATGTGGAGGATGGAGACCATGCAGATGCCGTTATGTATGGATTAGCAAAGTGTCCATGCCAGGCATAACTTGTTAACGTAATCCCAACATAACCAGCGGATGAAGGGGAACTACTTATAAGCCTCCAATACACAAGATACTCATAACCTGCTTTCATCCTCTTACACATACGCAACCTCCGAACCGCCGGCAGCGGCTCCACCAACAACACTACATCCGTAAGCACATTTATGGTGCCCAGAATCACATACCGCAGGTTAATTGGTATACACATCGCCTTGGCCTGTATAGTGGAATTCCATGCGCCTGCGATGGGCCGGCTTTGAAACATGACGCCAAGGACTTGGATGGCGGTGTAGAGCGTTACAAAGGTGCATACTTGGTGTATGAGGTGACGGAAGGGAGGGCTGAGGAACATAGCCGCGTAAAGGAGGAGGGTTCTGAGTCTTATGGAGGGAATGGTGGGGAGGTGGGGGGTTAAGGCTTCTACGCTGATGAAGCTCTATGGGCGAGTAAGAGAATCAGAGGGTTTTATGCCCCGCGGCGAAGCCGGGAGGGGGAGGGTGGCGGCGGAGAGGGGAGAGGCGGAAATAGAGAGGAGGAGGACATACCTCTACGAATGCTATGGGGTTGTTGAGCATGATTGCGTGACGCCCGCCGTCGTAGCGGCATACGCCTTAGAGACCGACGGGGGCAGCAGATGCATATGTGAACTAAGCAACCTCGTTCGACCAATTACGGGACAATACTTGCCCAGTGACAGTGATATAGCGCAACTAAGAGTGAAAACTTACAGCAACATTATACTTCTAAACAAGGTGTTCTCACATATTGAGGCCAAAACCTAGAGCGACAAGAGCTTGAAAACGCGATTAGCCTTACTAAAGCAGCAAGTATTATTCAACTACTACTCTTTAATGGCATCTATACCAATCTCCTTGGCGCAAATCTTGTTGCAACAGACGTGCTACTGGGGGACAAGCCGCCATACATCGCCGCCATGATGACGAACACCTGGCTGTCACGCCGGTGCGCGAGCTGGTATCCGCTTCGGTTGGGAACCAGCGCGAAGTAGACATCCCAGTTAACGCCGTGGTAGGCGAAGGCGTTGAAAGAACGGGGGATGAGGTGGGGTTCTGGCGGGCATAACATGCCTGGTGGTGTCTGTTACTGATCAAATCGATTTTTCAGGGGTTGGCTACAGTAAGGCAGATCCATTTGGGATGAATTCTGGTAAGAGCATGTGGGGATGGCAGAAAAGAGCGCATATGAGCCCGGAAGTTTCCTTCGGTATGCGAAAGTCTATGGTTGGTAATATATAGACCAGCTGCTGGCAAGAGAAGGAGATGCGCACCGACGAGCATGAGTGTTACCGGCCATATTAACAACTGAGCGCTTGGACAAAGAGTGGCGGCTCACAGTTGGCGAGCTAGAGCCTGCGAATGTCTTACTCGTACGAGAAATCGTATCACGGACGAATAGAGGAATAACCGATGACTAGACCGTTGATACCTCGCCTAGAGAATTCATAAGTCGTATGCGTAAAAAAGGGGCAGAGACGCGAAATTTGGACGAGATGCGGTTGCGCTTTGGCCCAAGCTAATCTGGCTTGCATTGGTGGAAGGTTGTTCCCTCACTGGCCAGAAGCGCCCCACAGATGTGCGCAAGTGGGCTATTGGTGGTGCTCTTAGGACTTGTCGCGGCAGGCTTTGACACGCTTGGCCAAGCGCTTGGCCATGTGTCCTCGGGTTCGAATTGCAGTGTTGACTACGCTGTAAGATATGGCTTGATAATTGTTGTAGTGGGTTTTTAGAAGGGCGAATTAGGACGAGCGAGCTATTAGATCGAATCTAGTCCACCTTGGTGATTATTTTGCCCGATGAAAGCTCACACAAAGGTAAACAGGAGCACTCACCACTATCTAGTCTTCTTGGCTGCTCCAGAGAAAAAGTCAAGAATTAGACTAGAGTCTTCTAGATGATGAGGTGGAGCCTAGTAGGTTACTTGAACAACTTACCACGAAAGCCAAAGCAGGTAACTAACAAAAAACAGAGCAAGTCTTCGGAATAGCGGCGTGGTGGCTTCAAACAATGGGTAGTAGCTTTACGCGCGCAGAACCCAGATCAATGTCTGTGTCAGGTCAATGGTCTAGAAGGCCAAAGAATATGTGTTTTTAATCTTGCTAGGGGTTCCAGGACCATAAGATGGTGTGGTCTGTGCGAGCATTTTCAACCAGTAATTGTCTATGCCGGGCTCGCCTGCCTGTCTTGTCTCCGTGCATCACCAGAATGGAACCCCGGGGATAACAAAAGTGCGTGAGAGTTGAACACGGGCTGTGACGAAAGATATCCGTTGATTATCAAAGTGGAAAGACGGGTCAGCTGTTGAGCATCTAATGCTTGGTGCTCAGACGCTGTGTGCGCCTTTATTAAAACGACCAGCTTTCTAGGGGATCTCAAGACCGGGACTTGTTGCTTGGTGTCACGGTCAATAGCCAATTATGTCACTTGCTCAAGGTCGTAGGTTCGAAAGCTCAATTCTAAGTAGTAGTTCTCTTTCGAATTACAACAGCGGCATTGTAATCGAAGTCGGATTAACTTATATCAGAGGAATATCCAGTCACAGATGGCAGCCTCATGCTCAAATGACTGCGTGCAGAGCCCAGTAGTCTTGCAACATGTCAGCGCTCTCGACGGTAGACAGCCCGAGAAAGCAGCGCCAGTAGTCGCTGCCCGGGAAAATGACATGAATACATCCGGTGTATATCGCGCAACGCTTTGGTTAAATGTTATGTGAAGAGAGTCTTGTGCTTATGTTTGCGCATTGAGCAATTCGACGATTCTCATGGAATGGAATATAATGGAGCCACCGAGGAGGAAACCGGCAGAGACTTATCGCATGCTTCTCCTATAGATCAATCAACTTGATTACGGCAGCATGAATGGGATCTGTAATGATTTTCGTAAAGATAATGTAGCAGATGTGGAGGATGACTTCGATTGACCGTCAATAGGCGAGGTGAAAGCGAAGGCGGACTTTGTAGATGTAGTCAACCGTAGAAATTACCACTTCCATCTTGGCATTTTGTTTGTTGACACCCAAATCGGACCGGCGCACTGACACTCTCATGACTCCTAGGTGTGACCCCCAGAGCTGTCGGCATAGGCGGACCTATGAGGATGCAAACGCCCCGCTAGTCAACCGCTGGCTTGTAAAGTTGATACGCCAGCAAACTCGTCACGACAATTGTCAGGTCCGCGTACTAGCCTTCCACAAATGTCAAATTGACTCAATGGCGGTGGAACGGAAGCGAGAATTCTCTAAGACCGTCGACAGTGGCGAGACTGCCCCAATCTAGACCCTTCTATGCTCATTGGCTTTGATTGTTGTTGACGCGGTCTCCCACAGTGACCCTTCGTTCCATAAGTGGTTACACCACGGAAGACAAAATTACTCGCGTTCTCGAATCCAGGGAGACAGATATATGTTCAAGATAGGCCAAGGTCTCTAAGGGGGCTGTTTACGCCAGCGGAAACAGGTGGAATGGGAAACGAGGGGCTGACTTTCGGCATACGATTGGGAGACATACACTGCACGAAGTCGACTGTGTATGTAAAGCGACGGAGGCCAGCTCATTGAAGACAATCCCCCACTTTCGTTGCTACGTGTCAGAATCTCTGCTGATAATCTAAAAGCCGCAGGGGCTACCGTACTCTCACTCGCCTCCGTGTCATCCTAAAACTTACCCCCCAGTGAGGCCCCCGAAATACACCTCCACCAATTTCCAGTTACCTGTTATCGAAAGAAATCTCAGGTTGTTCAATGGCGACATAATACCATCTTCTGCGGCATCTACCCAGACTACAACATCATCGATCCGCGTAGCCGCATCCGCGAGACGAATGTTCCGACGGAACAGGTGCACGACGGAAGGTGACAAGGCTTTCGAGAGTTGGGGAGAAGGCAGCCTCGGCAAATGGGTCATGACTCGCTGAAGACGGTTGGGAAGACGTGCAGAATAATCAAGAGCTCAGCGGATTCAACTTTCTAAACTATATTTGGGGGCTGTTTTTCCATGAAAGGGGTGAAGACAAGCAGCTGAACGCTCCTATGAAAAAGAAAGGATGGGACCAACAGGCCTAGGACGGGGATTTTCCCTATGGCAATTAGGAGAACTCAACCTCGTCTAGTTGCTTGTTGTGGGTAATCATCGCCATCGTTCTATGGCCGATGCCGAAGCCCAGGGTTGTCATGGTGGTACTGCCATGGTACAGGCTCGGATAAAGTTCAAACCTCACGCTATTACCGAGGACCTACCTCTTGGTGTTGATCTACATTCTATGGTGTTTTCTCTCTGTCTCCATTTCTATCGCGCATATTTATTTATATGCATTGGGCCGAAGTCAGAAAGATGGACCTAATCTACCACATGAACTCTACGAATAGCTACATCTTCACAGGCCTTTTTGACATTGATTGTGCGGGTTTGAGACATGAGACTGATAATGTGCAGTCATGGGGAGTTCTAGAGCGAAAAAATGAAAGTAAAGGAGTCTGCAAGATTATCGGAGACAAGGGGGATGAAAAGCGGGGCGCGAAGGCTCAGAGCTTCCTTCTGCTAAGAAGAGGGAACGTGGCTAGTAAGAGAAAGCGGAACCCTCACTGGAGATACTGGATGGTGGAACGGCAGAAGCAATACTTGAAGAGAATCCTTGACTAGTCTATTTCTCCCGGCAAGTCTACAAGCACATGCACGACGGAAATGTGGAAAAGCACTTATAATTGGTCAACTTATCAGAGCATTGCTCAAACACGTGCATAGCGAGCCACTTTGAGCATCTTCGTTGCGGCTAATGACAAACGAGATTAGAATTATTATCGATGTATATCTAGCACGGGAAAAGAGAAGAGTACTTTCAGCAAGTCCACAGTATTCATTGTGCTTTGAAACAAATCTCCAGATACGCATTCCCCAACTCGATGTTTTCCTCAACGCCTTTTGAACACCCTAAATCTCAGGGCTAACGTCACCCATCTTCGCGTGTGTGAATAGCGAATGCCCTTCCTTCCCTATGCTCAATATCCACCTTATGAATGCCGAACGCTGAACGCTGCCCTCAACCTCAACGTGCATACCGCTACTTCTCCCCCCAGAAATCCTTTTCGACTAAAACCACTCGAAGAGAACACAACATAAACCCTGCATATAGAGCTAACCCTGCTAATCCTCTGCTTGAAGCTCTTGCAAGCAAACGCTTTGGTGGGTCAGTTCTCCTTGTTGAGGAGGCTATGGTACTCGACAAGGGCTTGCGAGAGTGATCCCACCGACAAGCCAATCCTATCATCAGATCGTTTGCTTTCAACAAATTCATTCGAACTTGTCAAGACAATACGGGTTGAAAGATCAGCACACAGAATAGCTTTGTTTTTGCATTCATGGCTAGCCGTGCCCTAGAGGTCATCTATCTTACAAGCAACCTTGCTAGAAAAGAAAGCAGCAGAAAAGCCGCTAAGACTTTCAAGCTATAACAACCCTCCTTGTCCAGCGAGCAGCTTAGATGAGAAAAAGTCTCGCACACTTCCTGTTCCCAATGCTTTATCTTTCTCAAGCTCACCAAGTAGGCGCACTGCCCCAGCCATCATCCGCAGCAGGAGTATCAGCAGCAGCAGTGCCGTTACTCTTCTTTGTGATTTTCATCTCAGCAAAGCTATCGGCAAAAGGATCTCCCACTGCGGTTGTAGGGACATTCTCTTTCTTCTCATCCTCCTTTTTCTCCTCCGGCGGGTCTACTATGGTGACCGCGGCGGCTTGTATCCCCTTCTTAGCAGGGACGACAATGAAGGATACGTGGGCGCCAGGGTTGAGGCCACCGTATTCATCGGGTGTCACAATCTCATCCATGTGGAAGAAGTATCTGTGGAAGCATTAGTTGTGGCAATGATGTTTGTGACTCAGCCAAGTAGACTGACTTCTTCGGAGCCCCATAGGAAGGTGCATCACGAGGTTCGATGAAGCCATAGCCATTTGTCGGCTTCTGGTCGGTAGGATCGAAGTATTGCTGGCAAGGGTAAGCAGTGTGTACTTCAAGCACCGAGCACACAAGAGTTCTACCTTCACTTTGCCATAGTGAACCTTAGCAGTCAGTCTTGCAACCCTCTCCGGATCCTCCTCTCTCAAATCCTTCGCCGTAAGGCCCTTCTCCGTCTCCTCTAGTACAAAAGATACACACATCCCCTTCCCCGGCGTAATGTTCTTGCATGCCTTGTCAAAAAAACGGGCATTATCCCCTCCCTTCTTGGGAATGACGAAGCCGTAGCCTTTCTCCGTGTTGAAATCCCTAATGGTGCCGAAGTCGCGCCCTTCATCCGAGGTGGGCAGGTCGGGGACGCTCTCTTCTTCGCGGATTTTCTTGGCGGCGGCGCCCTTCTCGGTGGATTCGACGAGGAAGGAGACAGGTTGGCCAGCGTAGGGTACGATAAGTCCGAATTCTTTCTTGTGCGCAAAGAGGTCATCTCCGCCGACACAGCGGCCCTGTGATGATTCAATGTTAGTAGAAGGCTTTCAAGATACTACGACATCGAAAGCGGAAGCGATAAGAGGAGTCTTTCTTAGAAAATTTTGGTATTCTCCGATGCAGTAAGGGATTGGACGACGGTCTCAGCCGTCAGTACTTACGATGAAGGCAAACCCTTTATCCTCGTTGTACTGCTTGACCTTGCCGAGCTCACGTACTCCCTCGTCCTCTTCTTCTATTGCTCCTTCCTCTTTGACAGCCTTGGCGGAAGCACCCTTGGAGCCTTGTTCGAATACGAATGATACGGGTTGACCAACAGCAAGATCCTTGCCTCCACAGTCTTTCTTGTGTACAAAGGCGCTGAAGGTGGCAACACATTAGATATGATAACGTGAACCGTTATAGAAGGCACCTGACTCACTCATCGCCCCCTGAGGCGCGTCCAATGAATCCAAAGCCCTTCTCGGCGTTCCACCGCTATCAGGGATTGTAAGATCAGTGAAGGCTCATAAATATACGTTGGGAGTCCGGCAAAGAATGTCTTTGTGTGAAGTTCGTGGCGATTGCATACCTTGACGGTGCCCATCTATCTTCCCAATTAGCTTTCGTCTTCCCCAGTCCGTACACAAAAAGCGACACACCTCACGCATTGCGGCCCCCTCCTCCACAGCCTCCTCAACTTGGACTTGCACGGCTTTGCCGCCTTTGTCATCATGCTCGTAGACATACGACACCGTTGACCCTGTAATCAAGCCCAGTCTACCCGGAGTTTCGCGCGCATGGCAGAATACGCTGCCTGTGTGAGCGCAGTGGCCGCCAAGTGAGGTAAAGTGGTCTTACCTGGTACCATCTGCGCGGTCGATGAAGCCGAAGCCTTTTTCGCTCCATTTCTGACGGTCTGTCAGCCATTTAAACAGCTTACTAAGTGCACAGTGTTGTGCAGTGGCCAGGGAAATGCTATGTGTTGTTTCCGTCGCCAACTCAGCGGTCTGGGTGGAGACTCACTTTCACGCGCCCATTTTCCCTCAAATTCTCCATAGCCGCGCACTGAGGCTGATCTCTCCGAATATGTCGCGTATATTCTCGTCCGAAGTAGAAGAATTGCGATGGTGGTGGAGCAGTTGGAGTAGTAAGAGAAGTCAAAAGGTGGCGGAGATGAGTTTAGGTAGACCACAAGTGGTGTTGTTTGTTGTTTGGATCAACACAACAAAAGCATTAGAATAGCTTGATTTTGCCTTAGTAAAAGTTCTGGAAGAGTCTTGCACCCCCAAAACAAACGGAGAAAGACGTAGGAGGGATTTTCTGAGAGGTTTGACAGGTTTGGTGTGCGGAGGTGAGTTAGCCAACTGTGAAAAGCATCTGAGGTCACACTGGAAAATGACTGAATCTAAGAGTGAATGCGTGTACCCGAAGCAACCCCTCGTCACCAAATATTCCACATCTGCAAAATAGTTTCCATAGCCTACTCCCACTAATTTTCATCCGCTTGGTTGTGTGTCCACCAGTTGATGTGTGAGTGCTTCTCACTCTCCCGAACTACAATGCATCCCCGATATAGTGCTTGTTCTTCAGCAGAAAAGTCAATACTCCCGTAATTTTGTCCGTTGTCAATGGATCCGTGCACTCCATTGTTCATGCCAGGCCTTCTCCCTATCAATTCGCCATTGTAAAGTTTTTAGTTTCCCACTTATTGAGGAGAGATACTGCTGATCTGCCACGCTTGCATTTGATTTAGACTATGACAAGGATACGACCAAATAGACACTTTTAAGACAATATTAATGTGCATACTGTGCGCTGACATTTTGAGCAGGGCTCAGCCGGACAACACTGACAACGAAGTAACCTGCGAATCCTGGCTCCACATGAAAGGCCCACAAAGCAGTAAATGAGGGCATATCGGTGCTTTCGGAGGGCGAAGAGCTTCCTTTACTCCATCTGGGATGGGTTGCACAAGTCGACTAGGCTGAATAATGGCCACGTTATCATCAATTTCAATGGGCTACTAGGTACATGTAGACCCTTGCAACCACAAGACTCGTGACTGTTGGGGGATTATTTGTGATATTTGATCCGTTTTGTACGGAGGTTAAGGTGTAGGCAGATCTAGATACGGCTTCCGCTGCACAGATAGCGGCGTGCCTTGTCCGCTAGTCTGTATTAACTCCACCAAAGGTGAATGGCGAAGGATGAACGTAGAGCTGCTGTAGAGTAAAAGATCAGGTAACGGTAGACTGTTGCGTTCGAGTAGACATGAGAAGTCCAAACGGGCTGCATAATAATCGGTCGAGGCGGAGCAAATCCCAACATTATTTGGCCGCCTTGAAGATTGTAATTGTGTAGCTGCTAGCAGATGAACTTGCTGCCAAGGTGCTTTGAACCGTAGTCTTATTGCTCCCTGAACTACATGACAGGTAACGAGGTCGGGCTTAACCGTGTCGCGAAACCTTCGAAAGTTGTACTCCAGCAACAAAAGAGTCTCTGGCCATAGGTAGTTTGTGATATGGCGTAGAAGTCCAGATAGAAGACCGGCTAGACTTTTCGGATTCGAGTAATTGATGGCATCGGAACTGCCCTTGTAGATCATTAATTCTCTTGCTCTGTTGATCTGCGCCCAAGTCCACGTACTCCACGGCATGCTCGCCCGTTCTTGTAGCGATGAAGGCTCGTAATTCCGTTGCTCTGGGGAAAGTGTGATGCAGGGCGAGAGGAATCTGCAGCGTCCCCTTTAGCATCATTCGTACCATGTAGTACACCTTCGACGAAGGAGTGAGGACGAGCCTGACTTGTGGAACACGAGCCGTAGACCGAGGGGGGAGTGCTATTTCTTGGACGATGTCTTTACTTCGCCTAAGGCTTGACCATTTCAGCCCAATATTTTGGGGAATAGCAAGCTTCTCTGTTAAGTTTTGCTCACGCTAGGACCAAGAGAAGAGCTTCTTGAGTCTCGCAACGAAATACGGAGTGCTTTCTGTTTGGAAAGGGTGCGATTTCCCTAAAATGGCTGCCGTTGCCAATACCGCGATTGCATCACAACCGGCCAACCTTGGTGTTGGCCTTCCTCAGGTTGAGCGGAAGTGGCCATCGAGGATGGAGAATATCATGCATAGAGGGGTGAGGACCACGGGTCTGTTGCTTTAGACCGCGGCCACAAACTCATATTGTCACATCCCACTTTTATTGCCAATTGCAGCTCATCAGAGATGTCCTCGTCAAGATCTACCATCTCATCCTCGTCAGAGGCGTCATCCAAATCTCATGTGCCTTTACAGCTCCCCCTTAAATCCTCGACCAAATTGTTCCCATTGAACCCATTACCCAGCATTTCCGGTCTAGGTTCCCCAATCAATCATGTCGCAAGCCCACCATATGGTCCTCTTCTTCCAGCAGGTAGTTACGTACCCTGTACATGTGATAGATAGTCCTTCCATCCCCAGTGATGTTCGACCACTGGATGAATAGCTTTGCGACAATGGGGACTAGACTCAACGAGAGAATGGCGAAATCTGGGTCAAGTGCCTGTTGTAGGATCGACACTGGAAGCGGGGATGAGCTGACGCGTCGAATCCACGGGAGCTGAACCTCCACCCGCGCACTGGCATTCGACGAGTCGTATGACACCACCGGTCTTGACTTCTCCAAAAAGAAGGAATGCCGGTTTTTCTTTTGAGATCCCCTTCAGTGCATGGTATATTTCATTGGCGCTCGTGCCACTTATGCTGAAGTATCTCTCTGTAGGCCGTAAATGATATTCGGTTGAGGGCTCGTGATGCGGGGGTCTTTTTTGAGAAGCTGTTTCTGTGGTCCATTATTCGACGTATCAAAGTGTGGTATCGAATTCTTTTAGACGGCTGATTCCAAGATAGATCAAGGTCGTCCTTTTCCCACGTGGTTCTCCACCTTGCCGCTGGTATCAAATCAACACCCTCCATGGTCTACTTTTTCCCGTTCATCACGGATAAGCTTCGTCGAGGACATCTTGAGGAAAGGCTTTTCATTC
Source organism: Cladonia uncialis (assembly GCA_002927785.1). NCBI lineage: Eukaryota > Fungi > Ascomycota > Lecanoromycetes > Lecanorales > Cladoniaceae > Cladonia > Cladonia uncialis. Next base: position 33,321 of record NAPT01000125.1, on the reverse strand, counting down.
CTGCCACCATAGTTCTTCCGCACTCTCAATGAATTCAATGCCGACCCAGGCTTCATCTCTGAGCCCCTACTCTCTCCCGCACAATCCGCTTCGCAAAATCCATTACTTCCGGAAAGTTATCTTGTGCTTCATCATTCTCGATGGGAATGTAGTTGGCAGCAAGGAGACTGGCCAATCTTAGGACTCCAGCCGCCGTTGTTGTTGTTGTCGAGTTTGTTGTCTCTGTGGTCTCCGGAGTGCTTTTTAAAGAGCGTTTCTCTGAAGCCGCTTAATGTCATAGGTTCACCCATAATGTCATGAAGAAGGCGTAAACTCTCCTTGGTGAGAGGTAGGGGATGATCGGACAGAGGAGTGTCAGACTTGACGTTAGCTGAAGAGGCAGGTGTAGAGATAGAGCCGGAGGGGAACGATGAGGCCTGTGGAAGATTGATATGCTGTTGAACGACAGGTAATTAGCACAGCGCTATCTTTGAAGTGAATCTCAGCTTACTTTAGTCGGGGTCTCACAGGGTTCCTTGCAATTCTTGAACCGCAATGATGAGCCAGCTCCTGCCTCAGTCTGCGCAGATAGGTGGTCGTTAGCGTATCGCGCTTGCATGTTCCGTGCTGGGAGAGAAGAACACATACTGATAGTAGTTGAGCTAGCGCGCTTCCTCTTTCTGTCCATCATAGTGCTTCGCTGGCAGTGCCCAACAGATCACTGATTAGGTAGGACAATAAACTGGAGCCTTTGGCTGGCATTGAATGCAAGTCTTCGGCTTTTAACCCTAACCCTAATTACGGATAAACTATCTACCGCCTCCAGTCTTAAGGTGTCGCGTCTGCTGGTACACCGCGGCTCGAAGGCCTGAAAAGCTTCGCGCAAATTCTTTGGCAGCGTCGAAGTCTCTTCCTAGAACCATTTCCCATCGGAAGTTGCTTCCTACCACTAACGCTGGGTCTACGCAGATACTCCGTAGTCCAGCCACCTCAACCCTACCTACCCAGATCTCTCGCCTCCGATTACCTTCCGACATCTACACGTTGCGGAACAAAAGACAGTATGGACTGAACCACTGATAAGGGAATGGCAGAGGGCGGGATTGGAAGCTGGCCAAGAGTTGTACAAGAAGCTTTTGGATAAGGCAGGGATCAAAAGCGACCAGATAAGAGACACACGTTGGAAAGGAATGCAGTCTGAGAACTGCGAGAGACTGCTTTCTGACAACTCAGTCATGGGGGTCCAAAGAAGCTCTCTGTTCTGATGGCGCTGGTAGAAACACGTCCAGATCATGAAGTGGTTCGGAGCGAGGTTTTCTCAATCGAAATCTGAGCTTGGAACGGGATTGCAGGCCTAGGCTCTGCGATCGAAGCAAACTCGAACGCCTAAGTAATTAGGCACTGAGGTATATGTCCGCCTGTTGTACATGAGAAGTATCTTCCTATCTCATAAAGCCTTCTCTACTCGCTCAACGAGTCCGCTGAAAAATTTCATCGGCGAATTCCTCTTCAAACTTATTTACCCATGAAGGTGCTAAACGCACGCCTCCTATCTTCAACAATCTCTCAATCTATGTGCTACCCGTGGGTTCAAGCCCGGTTGTAGCGTTTTCAATTACAGGTTCGTTTTCATAGGTACACCCAGCTAGGATATCGTCAGCTATATCATCCACATCATCAGCTGTGATTCGAACAAATACAGCTTGGAAGACGAGACTTACTCCTCCGGGTAGCTTCCTAAATCCCATCCCAAATACGCCTCCATCGATTTCGTATGCTGTTTGCGATATTCCTCTCTTTCCTCCACGAACTCCGTCCGAATCTTTTGAGCTTCTTCAATGGATAAGGGGTAGCCCTCGACCATGTCGATGATTTTATCAAATATTTCTATCGGCAATCGTCTCATTCTGGGACTGCGTTGCCGAATCTCCCGAGCCCACCAGTCACGGCGCTGACATGGTACCATTGCCGTGCTCATATTCCTCCTGTTAGGATCGAGTAAGTGGAGAGTCAAGATTCGGCAATATCCTGGTTTAGAAGCATCGGCAAGGCCGAACTTGTTGAGCCGGGTTTGGAAGGTGTTAGGGTACACAACAGTTCGCCCTTCTCTTAACACTACGTCGCCTATTCTTTGAATCACTGGGTCCCCATCCTCGGCACCATAGATCTCTGGTGCATATGGCGGCGAAAATATATAACCTTTGGCGAGCCCGGCTTCTTCAGGATTGATGCGGCGACGAAACGACATAGTGGGTGGTGCGGAAAAGGAGATGTTATCTGTCGAATAAATGTAATGCGCAGTAGCCGCTATTCGCTCATTGTTCTGACCCTGGACATGCCACATTTCGGTCTCATAATTGGGTCTCTCGGGCGTGAGGTTGATGTCTCGAAGCTGGAGTACCATTTGGACGCCAATGTTCCAAAACTCTTTCTTCAGATCCACAAAGATGACGTCTTGATATCGACCCTTCTGGTCGAGCCAGTCAAAAGCCCTTTGTTCGGGAGGAGTGAAAGGACCAGGTTCACGCTGAATCATGGGTTCTCGTCCGAGCATCGCAAGATGTATGCGTTGATTTTGCCATCCCGGAGCTTTGAGATCGATCAGTGTAGAATTGAAAAGAGGGACGAGCGAATCTATCAGCCTTTCAACAGTATGATACATTGATCGATGAATGAAAGGGTGAACGTTGTTGATATAGCTAGCAATACTGTGCGAAGCCCTATACTTAGCTTTGAAAAAAGCGCTCTGCGTTGGAAATATCTCACCGTGAAGCGCCTACACCTGCTCCAGCATCACCAAACTGGACATCGAAGGGTAACCATTGGAATCCATTTGACCACGCGTGCCTATTTGGATATTTCGGGCGCCCCTCTTGGATACAGTCATCATCTGAGGGTCGCTTCACTATTTCGCCCTCGCCGCACCTCGAAATGCAGTCCCTTGGAATTACTTTATCAGCTCTCAAAGTCCTCGTTCTCTGAAATACGAACGGAAATAGAAATGGATCCACGACATCTGAAATACTATGATTGTAATCAGAGCAAGCTGCAGAATCCCTCCTCAGGGCAGCTGCGGCTCTCTGCAGATCATGCCTTAGACAGAGACCTATGCAGTCATCTGACTTAAGCACGCCTCCATCCAAAGCCGGAATAATCCTACTGGGAATGAAGTTGTGAATATAATACTTTACTTCTTCAACGCACTAAACCAGTCAGAAGGCATCTCACCAAACTGTTCGTGTATCATACCCAGTCGGCCATGGAACGTGTCACATCTTGTCCAGACATTGTCTTCGCACTCTTCCATTCGAAAGTGAAATCAGGGTCAAATATCTTGCGGTCCCAGTCCCGCATATCGGTAAGTTCGTTAATCAAGCTTAGCATGGTAAGCTCCCGAACTGTGTAGCAAAAGGTGCTGCAAATATCTTTAGCTTCTCAAACCTCCTCCAGACAATAAGGACTCACGGATTTTCTGATCCATCGAGAGCTGAAAGAAGCAGGGTGTTCTCGTCAGGCTGGAACAGGGGCTGCCATAATCTGCTCTGCATCTCGGGCCATCTCAATGGCAGTCCAAATCCTGGGACTGTCCATCCTCGTTGCTTCCTCGACGCCATTATCGTGCGCTGAGGTATGTGGATTCAAGTGGATGATGCGAAGTGTGTAGACATGGTACAAAGAGGGTAACAGTGGGCAATGACGTAGTGACACTGAATGTGAACAGCGATGTTTGCTATGTAGCAAGATGCATTTCTGGGGTTGTTGGTGGTCTCAGGTCTGATAATGATGTGAAACAACAACCCACGTCATTGTCCAGAGGGCCATATATCAGCCGCAACGAGCAGAAGCTGCACCGTTTCAGTGGCTGCCCCCACGGTTGAGATCAGCACAGTCAGCACTTATCTTTCGGGGAATTACAGCGAGATTAAGGCTCATGCGGCGCAGAGAGGTAGCGGCACTTGGCTCGGTAAGATCGAAACAGATGTTCTCTAACATGCATATCAGTCGAGTTCTCCATCAGCTTCTCCATGGACCCAAGCAAGTCGAAACTTGCCACGGTCAGACGTTGGTGGAAGGAAGCCATATCAATGGTAAGGTGAAGGTATGTAGTAAGTGATTTTGAGTACGGTATCTCGACTGAGCTAGTTCGATTAGGTTAGATTACGGTAGAACTACGGTAACTAAGGTAAGTGATCTTCGGCTCGGCTCAACAGCTTCACGAGAATCTGCAACGTCGAGAGACATCCAAAATGATCAACTTGATGTTAATTCTGGTATCGACTCAGCTAATCACACAGCTGCAGAGTCCTGGTGTTGGCTCAGATGATCATCCATCTGTTGGCCTTCTGGCTTCACTGAGTCACCCCAGCAGACACTGGACCAATCGTAAGATTTTCGTCTGAGGCGTGCACACCCACTCGAAGGATTGCCGGCCGAGGAGTGTTTCAAATTGCGATACCACCCTCCATTCCAGCCACTTAGTCCAGCCACCTAATTCGAGAAACTATTCTCTGCCCCAGGTGCTGTGCAGCATCCTATCCTAGATTAGATCGTACCTCGCTTCGCTGTATTCTTGTTTGGAATATTTCTTCTATCACATTTACCAGCCTACCTCATGAAGACTGTGCCTCTCAAATGCGTATCTTGTGGCGGAGTATGTGGGCCATTGATGTTTACCCCATTGTTCCATCCTTAGAGTGCTTTATTCCGTAACTTGCTCCCTGTTTTGGCCTCGCATGCGAAGTTCCTGGTACAATTCATGATAGTTCCTCTCTATGCTAAAGCATATTGAGATACGCAATAATGTGTCTTGTTTCTTTGGCTCGTTAAAAATGGAATGTTGCCCAAGGTCTTACCATCTGCCGCCGCTACTCGTTGTCTCACGAGGTCCTTTCTTCAACTGGGGATGATCCTGCAACGACTAATTAATGAGGCGTCCCACTACGCCACGACACCTGCTGAAAGAGAAGAAGCTCGGTCCTCGATGCCTAGCTCGCACACAGTCGGCAACGTCTCTTGGTACGTCACTGTTGAGGGGCTGACTGTATCAAACATGGTCAATGTTGGTCAGGATGCCAATCATGATCACAATGTCGGTTCCCTTTGCCAATCTTAAGTTTCAACTATCTGCTTCACAGCCTCTCCTACCTACATTTGTCCCAAAGTCGGATGACTTCGCCACGAGGCTAGAGAGTCTCGGTGCACGACTGGTAAGACGATAGGTGAGATCCAACATAGCCCTACTGCATCTGTAACATTATATAAAGACGAGGTCATTTGGGAATGTCAAGACTCAGTCATTCAGAGTACAATTCAAATTCCTACAAGCAAACTTCGACCTTGGCGTTCCTCTTTGTCCGATTAAGTTCCTAGGTTCAAATGGGTCTCTCAGCTAGAGTTCTTATTCTTGCTGCTCCTCTTCTCAGCTCTTTCATCTCCACTATCGTCACCGCTTCTCCGGTCGATTATTCCGAGAACCTCGGAGTAATTGATGATACCCTTATCGTCAAAAGACAAGCAGTAGACCCTTCCAATATCGGTCCGGAAGATGAAACAGATGCGGAGATCGCTGCTGATGGCACCGGCCCTCTTCGAAAAGGTATTAGCAGAATAGCCTTGCCCCAAGTTACTCCAAGTTTATTGATCACTCGACAGCTGTCAATGCTCGATCTGTCTACCTATCGGACCAGGCGACTGCAACTTGGTACCAAATCGACTTAGGACCTAGCGATGCGGCGGCCTCCTTCACCAGCTTTGTGGATACTACAACTACGCCTATCCCAGTGCCGAATGATCCCAAGCAGACATCAGGCCCGAATCCGTGGAACGTAGACCATATATTTGAGCTTCAAGTAATTGGAGAAGCCTTCAAAGCCGATAGGCCGTAGGTCACCAGCGCTCAGATTGACGAATACAAGCCTCTAATCCCGCCCATAGTACGGACAATCCTACTTCCATCGCCGCCGCAGATTGGACATCAGTGACCAACGCCGTCTTTACAGACTCCCCGTAAGCTTATTACTCTCTTTCATCTATCCTATAAACTAACCACCGTCGCAGCGCTTGCACAGCGATAGCGGAAGATGTAACAGTTCTCCAGAACCTTGAAGGCATCCCCAATGCCGTCAACGGCTTCAAGAAACAAGTCTTTACTGGCAATCTCACTGGCGTCGGCTACCCCGGCACCGGCAATGGCGCAACCTATTATGCCTTCTTCGGCCCAGCTGTTCAAAAATATCTTCAGGAAAACCAAGCCAATTTCTTCAGTACCAACGGAATCGTAGACAACATAGGCGATACGCTCTCCAGCATCGGCAACGACAACGCAGCAATCAAAACATACTTCACCTCCTACGCATCCTTCCACTACCAAGGCGCTATCGACTACCTCTCCACCTGGTCCGGCAAGCCTTTTGCCCGCTCAACCGCGTCTTCCACTTCTTCCACTTCTTCCGCTGCCGGAGCTGCCGTAACCTGCTTCCACGAAGCAGACCCCGACAACAGCTGTCCTGCCATCGCCGACAGTCCTGGCTACTGCGAATGCAACAACGATGGCAAAAGCTACGCTATCATGAACACGCAAAATCCTTGCGGCTGGACTACCCTCCCTCCTACCACCAGCTGGAACTGCAATACTACACCACCGCCTGCACCAGCGCCCACGTCGACGAGTAAGGCACTCGCTTGTACGCTGACGTGAGTAGTATCCGTTCTCCTTGCATTTCCACCCCATTGATCGTGTACTAATCTGTCTTCTTCTGTGATACAGTGACCAAGTCATTGCCGGAGGTCGCGATCCACAGATCACCCATATCTGCAACTGCAATGATGGCAGCTCGCCGAGCCCGACTATTAGTGGTGATGAATATGCTTGTCCGGCCCAGGTTAGTATTGTGGCGAAAAAGAATAAAAGAAGTGAGTACAATGGGATCGAGCTTGGAGGGTTCAGATAAAGGAGGGGTGGTGAGGGTTAGGCGTTTGTTTGTCTGTGGGGATAACACGGTGGCTGGGCCGTCGTGTGGGATGTCTCTCTATCTGACTGGTAGCGGGATGGAGTTTCTTGGCTGTTTAGCGGGAGTTAGTGATTTGGCTGTGCATTGAGCGGGCATATGCGGTGGTGAAATTGCTGGATGCGTATATGAAGACGTACGAATGCATGATATTGTATGTAGGATGAACGATCTTCTTCACCGGTTGACGTGGCTTCTCTTCAGTGCTGGTTGGGGTGGTACTGTGACCCTTCAAAGAACGAGAGTCTCATTTAAATACATGGAACTATCTGTTATAACCCTGACTTGGACCGCCTCCGGGAAGGAAAGAAATATGCAGGCTCCTTCTTCTTCAGAGCTATCTTAATGCTTGACCAATCTTCTAGCGCCCTCTTCAGCCAGCTTACAGGCCTCACCATACCGTGCAAGCGGGGTGACACTTCCACATCGAGCCCCATTACGGCGTCATTGTCTTGGTCAAAGTACGTGCAACTCCACCCTAGACGTTAGATTCGGACAATTACAAAGTATACACGAGGCGGGATCGTCACTGAAAGGAAGGCAAACGCTGGGCTTCTTCGACCCTAGCGCAGAGTGGAGAATGGCGCGGCTATTCGATTGCTGGCGCTGCGCTGGGAGGGGAAGTGTTAAGGGGTGTATTTATGACGTAGTGGAGATAGGGGAGGCAGTCTCAAGGCGATACTGGCTGAATGGACATGTTGGACATCTAACTACTGAATGCAGTAAGGGTGATAGCAGCGGCGAAGAGAAGTGAGGGAGCGGAAAATACGTGTGATGTAACCTCCCGCCGAATGAACATGACCCGTGGCTGCACTCGATCTGGAGACAATGAGACAAATAGAATTTCAATTCGTTCATCTTGTCATGCTACACGACACACCGCAATACTTAAAGCGTTCCTGACATAGGTTTTTAGCTGTAGGAAAGGTCATCCTCAACGACTGTATAAAAGTAATGATCTGTAGCAGTATTGTATCCTAAGTCATAGTAACCCAAGACCAAAACGCGGAAGCCCAAAGAGAGGTATTGAGTAATTGAACCGTTCAAGAAGAGACATAGCTCAGGGTTTATTCTCGATAACAGCAAGAGAGACTGTGAATGGCATAGGCTCAGGTTGAAGGAAAAGACAACGGCATTGATGCTTTATGGGAAGCCGGAGCTGAATTCAGCTCACTGGCAATCTCATAGAGCATAGAGAAACGGGATCAGGCATTCGGAATAAGACTGGCATGATTCCCTTGCACATACTCGATATCCAGACTTACCGCGAGCATTCTGGGTTGGAGGCAACGTTCTTAGGCACTAACGAATTTGCGTTGCGTAATGGAGAGCAATGAGTCGGCACGTAGATCATATTTCTCGCAAAAGCTGTTATCGATCAGCGTAGGAAGTGCGCATTGCATTCTGGTCTGAAGTCGTTTTTAATGACCTTTGCGCTCGCAACTTAAGCAGTCACAAGGGAAAGGCGAGAAAAAGAGAAGGCTTTGAACCCCGTCAGCATGAGATTTACAGGGGTATTGAGCACACAAATGTGACCCGATGACGATGCTTCGATACGGTGACGTTTGATCACAGCAAACCAGTGGGACAGCTTGACCCCGATTGGGCATGAAGTGCATTTCCAACAAGGTGTAAAGGGCATTGGCAGCACCTGGCGGCATTGTATGCTCGCGATTGCTGGTAATGCTCCATACCTCGTATTTTTTCTGCTGATTACTCTGTGTCCCTTGACTTTACGGGCCGTGGAGCCTGGAGCTGGCACTCCCCCTTTTTATGGTGCCTGCCCTGACTGAGAAAGTCTCTGGCAGCGCAGTAGTCTTTGTAGAGGTGTTTATACCATGTTTCACAATGCTGCTGAGCTAGTCGATTGTATCGCCATCGGATGGTAGGGGAGCGATGGAAGACGGCAAGCTGATGACTTCGCTACAAGCGCTCCTGTACACCCGATGTTAGTCACGCCCATGAACAGACGCATACGGAGGAGACTCACAAAAGGCGGTGTTAATGCTAGGAGCGCAGCGCTGCTAAAGTAAGAGGCTCTTTTGGAGAATGACAGCTACTTGGTGTTCTCGGTATGTCCTGTAGGACCTGTATCATCCTCCCCAAAGCCGCGACGCATCACCCTTCTTTGCGTTTTCACCGACTGGCAATGAAGGAGTGGGCCGCTTACAGGATCCGCCAGCCGTTTCCATTTCCCGTGACGAAGGAGCCGCTACCCCTTGGCGTGATTGTTCTTCGTGCTGAAGCAATCATAGTCGGTAAAATCCTTTGCGTGATCGTTATGAGTAAATCGGCTGTGCGACCGTCGATATATATCAAGGATTAGCTGCTACCGATGAGCTGGAGTCAAGAAAGAACATTGGCAGTAGACAGCTGCTCCCTCAGCAGACTTAGACAGGGCGGCGAGAAACTTAGAATCCTGACAAGTGACGTTGCAACCCCAGTTGCCGAGCTCTGCAGACCTTATCAGCAGTTCATCCACGCATCTAAGAGAACGGATGCTCTTAACTTGCTGTTTGCGGGGAAATGCACTCTGTCTGCTTAGTCATCCAGCCTCTCTTGGCCATTTTCAACATGTCTTTCATTACTCCGTTACTATTATATTCCTCTCCATCTACTTGCTGTGCTGTCTGTTAGAATTCTCCTCGCTTATCCATTGTAGTTGTATACGCGTGGGACTATAGATCTGAATTCGACAATGAATTCGACTGACGCCTGCTAGGAATTGGAGCTATGGCTATGATGACCCTTCAATACTTTACACGCCTTAAGTAGCGTTTACTTATCACAGGAATTAGCACAGCCGCTGGAGTAACAAATGCTAACTTGGTGCCTATGAACTTAAAGCAAACATACTTCCCCACATGTGCGAGACATGCATGGAATTGACCTTCGGAGGATCCTAGTGTCACCCAGAAGCACTATATTCGTTGCTATTTCCCTACTTGCTAATACACTAATGGGCGACTCGTATTTTGACAAGTGGTACTTCCCCGTCTAGGCGCCTTGTGAGCACCTGGTTGGCATTAGCACAAGGGTGATGGACATATGGGCAGTAGCCCCTTAGCTCAAATATACCTGGGCAGGTAGCGACCTTGCTAGGTGAGTTAGTTCGCATACATCAGCCTCATGGAAATGGATCTCTGGATAGCATGCTGGATCAGATTTCGTCAGCTTGAATAGCCTTAAGCTAGCCAAGAATTATTCTAACCTGGCCCGGCAAATTGTTGCTCAAATTAACTTGGATCCTTGAAAACGCTTTTCTGTCTACTCCAAGTGCATCTATGGCTACTAACAAGCCTAGAGCGACGAAGGAGTCACCTGAGAGTTTTTGGTGCGGCAATACGAGAAGGGATTGACTGGCCTACATACCTGCAATAGAGGTGAGAGCTTGAGGCCATCTTATGGACAGATTCCATAGGAAATTGTTCTCAACGGCTAGACTATATAGTACCCTCCCTTTGGTGTCACCTTCAACACTGAGGTCTTCGTTCTTTGTTAATCCCAGATTACGAGCAATATCTTGACACTCTTAACAAAAAATGAAACCCAACTCAGTACAAGACACCAAGGTCGCTGCGACAGGCATATTCGTTTGCCGTACCACCATGGTGCAGCTTGATCCACGTGCATAACAACGGGCGGAGAGGGACCATGACACCCTGTAACGTGAAAGGCGGGGTATATGTGGGGTATCATAACACTCTCACGTGGGCGCAATGCAGGTACCAGCTCTCTGGATCGGGGAACGGGAACCCTATATCCTATATCGGAAAGGTAACCGTCCATTGGTGTTCCTAATCGAGCGTCTGTCGTGTCATGCGCTTCTAGTTCATCAATTTCTTTAACCTCCTGATCAGATCCCATTTAGAGCCGTACCTGAATCACGTGAAAAGTGGTCTATTGCACGTTCACTCTTCATCACCTTCGCCACCTCCTCTTCGGCAGAAAGAAGCGGTACCTCTCGCCTGACATTCTAGAATTTTGTCATGACTCTTACGACTCTCCAACGTCTATGTAACTCGACTCCTACGTCTCAACTGCCATTAGAGTCGCGAAGACGCACAAACTAGACCCCAAACCCGACCGCTGTTGTGAATTTGACAGCACGATTGTGGGAATGAACAAACCATCAGAGACTCCGACCTGCGGTCAACTTGCGGTCCATCAAGACCAAGTAGTCACCGCTTTACGCCGAGATGCTCACTACGACAGCCTGGTTTCCTATTTAAGATCGTGAGCATGGCTGTCTCCACCTGTCCCGACTTCATAAATAACCCTGCCTCTAGCAACTGGGTGGACGTTCCTTTTCATCAACAACAGAGCTACAGATTGCTTTGTAAACTTTTACTGAAACAAAGAAAATTCAGCGTGCAAAGTCAAAAGTATGCATTTGAAATTATCGGAACTCCGAGGGACTTGGAGACATACTTTTTAGAATACGCGATGATTGAAGACTTGGCGGACCTGTATCTCAGGGAGGAGAGACTTGCAGATTGTTTTGAACTACTCTTAGAGTATGGCCTTCTAGTCAGAGCTCTAGAAGTGTTTCTTAATCACGCCTTTCGCATCAATGTACCGGAGAAGACAATTCTGAAAATATTGGACTACGTATGGGCTGGCCACTACTTTGTTCAATCGACTACTCCAGTAAAGAAACAAAGCCCGGAGATCTTTGCAACTTGGAAATCAGATGCCATTAAAAGCAGGAACAGCCAATGGGAATTTGTGAGCAGCATAAAATCACATCCCTCGGGACATTGCCACCACGGTCCACTGCTTGCAGATATCGAGGACCCGACCATCCGCTGTTTTAGAGGCCTTCTAGAGATGCTACATGTCGACGGTATCGTCTCTCTTACCCACTTCGACAAGATTCCCCTTGACATATTTGGGCAAAGTGTCAAAATGATCGTGAATTGTCTTACGGGGGATAGTGTACATGGCTGGACAGCCATGCTACTCCTCGCAGGCCTTTGGCAGCAAAGTGGAACTACGAAACAGTACAGCATACTACCAGGGTCCGCACTTCACGAGCAAGCGAGGAACTCCTGGCGGACCAATAATGGTTCACTGGTGAAAGTCTGGATTAGGTCGAAGACGGCGACAGCTTTTCTGACTTTACACGCCGTTGCAAAGGATCTTTGGAAAGCAAAATGGCCCGCGCATTGCTTAAATCACCTCAGCCAGGCCTCTTGTTTCCAGATTGGGAGAGATCAATCGTGCACTCATCATCATGGGAGCGAACCGATCAGTAGGAACGATTGTCGTCTCTTTATCAAAGACTTGCTTCGCCTAAACAAGATCTTTTGCAGTTTGGCGCCATTATATTACACCCATGCAATGCCAAAGAATTTCCAGCAACAGTATCTGGGCATTAGGCGTTATTGGCTGGAACGACTCATGCGGGCTTTGACATACATCTCCTCAACTGATCAGGACGCCTCTACCATTCTGCATTTCCAGACACGATTATTCCACGAGAAGCGTTCCGTGGTGACCTCGGCCTTAGAGGAGCTCCTCTATTTTCGGTTTAGAGAAGATTGGATCAACCAGGCTAATTTATCCTGGCTCTTAGGGCAAATGCAGTTTGCGCAGACGAACACTTGGAGCTTTCAAGTACAACACTCTCGAGCTATTTTAAGTAAATTCGCACCTTCTGGCCATGAGGGTTCCATAAAAAACTTCATCAGCAAACTTCATCTCCTTCGGGAGAACGCCGGTGGCCTACAGCATCGTGATTTCCGAACCAACTTCAGGGCCTTCCTTCTAAGCTTCGACGATTTTCGGATCAGTGAATTTTCCAACATGCACGCCGTCACAGCAGCCCTCGAATCGTTGGCAGTATATCTGATATTGATGACATGCCCTATGGCCTACGTAGTCCCGCGGTCCTGGGTGTCTCTCTACATGCCTTCATTAATTGGACACGCCGACAGTGCCGAGTGGCTCGATAGCTCAGACGTGGAGATATTACGCGAATGTCTTATTGATCTGGTCAATGGCTTCACTCGCTTGCTCTGCCGTGTCGACCAGGGTTTTGAGGATACAAGCTTCGCTTTCTCGTACGGAAGAAGGGCATATCCTAGGCAGACTTTGCAGCAGAGGAATGTAGAGCTTCTAGCGATAGCTCTTATCAATGCTGCAGACTATCAACTACAACCAACTGGGTTTCTTCAGGCATGGAGATCCTTTCAAAAGGTTTGTCCAATACACTCTCTAATCGACCAATCGCATTTCTAACAGCTAGATCAGGTGCTTACATGCCCGTCTGTCGATCTAAAGGAGCTAAAGCATGTGACGATCGGTGAGCTGGGCCGGAAAGTAGCATTGTCATTTGTGAAATACGGGGACAAAGATAAGATCCAGCTTGTTACAAGGGACAGCTCACAAGAACACCACTTCAGATATCTTCACCTAGAACCCGGGGTGGAGCACAGGAGTATGAGCGATATTAGACTCAGGCTCCCACGTCGCGACTCGATGCATTTGAGCCCCACAAGGCCTTCATTGAACCCGCTAAACCACGAGCCCACATCCTCATCCGGGAAGGACTCCTATAGTACGACTGGAAATAATGCAATCTTCTATACAACAACGGAATTCCAGGCTCTGACTAAGATTCAGCAATGGTGGAAACGATGTTTGCCAAAGTTGTCACGACACAGACGTTTCCTATCTTCACCTAAAGGCCAAGCTTTCAAATATTATACCAAGCTTTGCGCGAAGTACACCAGTGAACCAGCAATCCGCAACTATCTCCTGGCGAAAGGTGTGGCAGTGTATTCCAAAATCGTTACCTTGCAACATTCGCAGATAGAACAACTCGAGTATGTTCTCCGACTCATCGAAGGTGTGGATCTATCCGATGGTTCTTCTTACGAGAAAATGGATGCATTATTGGGAGAGGCCCGCCGGCTCGGAACAATCTTGGAACATCAAATTAAGAGAATGTCTGCCAAAGCACTTATTCAACATGTGGAGAGACGAGATTTGGAGGAACTACGGCGAGTGATTGAGGCAGTGGAGACTACTTTGAATGCTGCCGAAAGAGATCTGTCTCGCTTAAGCAGTGCTGTGAGCATGCTGTCAGTCGGCCGAAGAAGGAGTTGGCCAGGCACATGATTACGCAACGGATGAGCAGTAATATGGGCACATGAACTAGAAAAGTGGCTGCAGTTTTCATCAAAAGTGTTATTCGGCTTGCCTGCGTTAGCGTCGGCAGTGGTGGATTGAACATATCGTTCGAATAAAATTTTTAGTTAATTTGAGCGAGTCAACATGTGCTTAACAGCAGACTCCAACTTTCATGGTGTCAAACAAGACAAAAAATGGTTAGCTCCTGTAGTTTCAAATTAACCAGAAAATACAATGCCTGCATAATGCTCAAAAAAATTAGCCTGATGTTTGGTATAGCATTCCTATCGCCTATACGCAATTCCGAACAAGTACAGTACGTCATTATGTACTGCCAAGTTACATCCAGTGCTATTAGATCAGGTAGTGGCCAGGCACTGAATCTTAGGACGTAGTGCTCGATATTGAGAGTTGCTGCCATGATAGCGCTGAACTATAATATACTGGTGACTGTATTGGATGTAACTCTATTCAGGGTACTCATGATATCTGAAATCCGAGTGGACCCAGTCTTGACACCTGTGGGTCAGCTAACCAGTGCGTCGTACAGTCAGTTGTGCTTCGATTTGATGATATGGTCGGATAACGCAGCGCCCTTTTTCTCGATCCGCGGCATACATAATGGAGGTCACTGTGCTTCTGCGGCGCATTGTAGTTACAATTGGCTGAGCGGAGAAATTCCCTAGACGAGAGATGGCAACGTGGTCAGCTGCGTTCGGCCGATAGGTGATTCGGGATCTGACTGCTATCTATAGTACGGACGAAACACAGCATTTTCATGATCTCCATGAGCGTCCCCTTGGTGACGCTTAAATCGTCTGGATGGCTACCAATGCTATGTCGAGGCGTTACATGAGATTTATAGATAGCAAGTCTTGCATGTCTTGCGGACCTTGGGTTGGCTCTATGCTATGGCTTTGGAAAGCTAGACAGATTTAAAGGGAAGCGTTCTCCATGCTTCTCTCAGCAGATATGGTACCTTGCCCAACAACATCCACATACATATACACTATCAGCCTTATACCCTTTTCAATGGGAATCAATGGGACAGAAGGTGTCATTTACGCAGATGGGTGGGTAGAAGCGCCGTCTGGACAAGGCACCCTCAATATCATCTGGTGTTGCTTCTTTACCATCTTCGTTGCATGCTGGACTGTCCTTAATCTCAATCTTCCTTCGCCAGAAGAGGGATCATGGCAGATCAAGTTGCGCAAAGCAAAATGGATGGTTGTTGCCGTGGTTGTCCCTGAAATGCTCACGGCGGAAGCGTTTGCGCAGCGAGTCGCGGCTCGGAAATCTGTAAGAGTCATGACAGCTTTGGGCTACAAGTGGACCATGCAGCACGCTTTCTTCCTCAATATGGGAGGCATCTGGCTGACACCCAGGGATAGCAGGCCCTTTCCCATCAACGCTGCGCAATTAAGCTATTTGGTAGCGGATGGGCATATGCAACTTCCTTCAATTTCCAAGAAAGAGATCGAGGACAAAAGCAAAGCCGACAAGTTTGCGAAGATCTTCGCTTGTGGGCAGATACTCTGGCTGGTCTTGCAGTGTATCGGACGAGCAATCCAACATCTGCCAATCACGACGTTGGAGATCGCAACTTTGGGTTTCGTCATACCTTCAGTAGCCACATACGCGTTGTGGTTCTGCAAACCTGCCGATATCGAGGTGCCGACCTTCGTCCCTGTCGCTGAGAGTACGGTCGAGCTGCTAGAGCGCCTCAGCCCCATTAAATATGCTTGGCGTCAGACGCCTTTGGATTTCGTCGATACTATCAATGCCCCAAGTGTCACCGAAATCATTCTCAAAACCAAGCTTTGGCCCCGGCAACTCTTTGTGGGACCCTCGACACGAATCCGCAACGATGTCTTCGAACTCACATATTCCAAGCTTGATCACGTGTTTGTGTTCGTTATCTGGGCTGGGTATGCTGGTGTCCATATATCGGCTTGGAACTTCGCTTTTCCGAGCGATGCAGAGTTGATCCTTTGGCGAGTTGCTTCACTTACGATGACCGGCTCCATGTTCATCTGCTGGATCATTAGCAATCGAAAGCCATTTTCGCTGGTAGCGTACTTATGGCCGAAGAAGCGAAAGGAAATGGAAAATGTCATGGAAAAGGTCAGCTCGGAGGAGGCGAAGTTGTCTACCATTCAGATTATGCTGGGTGCAATCCTAGTCTATAAATATTTCGCTACTCGGGTTTGTCTCATTGTCCAAGTCTTTCTCTGTCTCCGCAAAGAACCCTTGGGTGCTTTCAGCACTGTAGATTGGACGGACTTTTTCCCACATATCTAGCGAAGTATAATGTACGAAAGACCATCCCCCATTGGTGTAGCACCAGGTTTCTCTAACTATTGTCAAGGCTTTTGAGCATGGCGAGCGCCACAGGTGCCCAGTTCATGATCCCATTGTGTCCTATCTTAGAATTAGTATAATACCAGATCGTGGGTATGACCGAACGTACCGCCATGCTTTACAATGGAGCACCAATGAAGCTCCACAAGCCCTTCTTAATAACTGAGGCTGTATCCATAGCGAGAGCAGGTGTTAGGCCCGAGGCCTTGAAGGGAACGCTGGCTCCGAAAGCGTGGTACCTTGGGGATCCGTCATATTGCGATTGGTCTCAACATCAAGCAACCGAGACCCTTACGGCATCCGATTATCAACCTCTTGAGTTGCTGTGTATTGTATGTTGGACATCATACATGAAGGACAAAGATTGAGAAGGAGCGAGTGGGGGAAACTTGACACGTGAAGGCGACAAAAATCTGCCCCCAGCTCAGTCGAAGCTCGTTCAGGGGCTGCCGCTTTGGCGAGGGAGCTGGGTAAGCAAGGGTGATATAACTTCATACCCTAATAATGTAACATGTTAACTGGGCAATAAATGGGTTATAAAAAAATTTTTTTTATCCATTATAACTCTTTTGTTTGAATTATTATCGGTAACAGCGAGGTATTCAGTGGTAATAGTGGTGATGGTGATGGTATTAGATCGTACCTACTATCTATGAATAGCGTCGCCGTACATGGGTAGCATCGTCGTCCATAGATGGTAGGCGGCATTGGTGGTAAAATCCAGCGATGAGACGTATGGAATAATCTATGAAAGTTCCCTACCGTTCATGGATATTCATTCCATCCATGGATGGAAGAAATCCATGGCCGGAATGTAATATGTACAGCTGATAATCTCTTTTCTAAGCAGCCTCTGGTAAAGCCTAGGATATACTACTTGCTCCAAATCAGTTGGGGGTTAGTGCTCAATGGCACCGTCGCCAGCGAGTTGGGAAATTAGGATCGACACAGCGGTATTAGTAGGGGGTCTCCGTGATGGGCATCCGCTTCCTGTCGTGGCCAATGGCAGCAGCGCCAGCATAGGCTGACGGCAGCGAGGTATGGAGGCCTGGACCTGAGTTTTTTCGGCCAACCAATAAAGATTTGTATAACCTTCAATTGCTAGCTTTCCCACCCTGGCCAGATGGGCACTAATCCACGACGTCAGTAACGAGGAGGCTGTCCTTTTCGATTATACGAAGCTAGCGGGGACGATCATCCACTTGCGCCTGTCATCTGGCTGGACAAGCGAGCAGCCTTGGCGAGGCTGGATAGCTGGCTCAATCTGCGACGAGCTGCATGTACTTTCGGATTTCTAATTCTTAGTCATCCACCAGAAGGTCACAAGAACATGCGAGAACTACCTTGGTCATCTGTTCCCTAGAGCTAATCAGCTGAGAAGCGGTAACTACCGCGCGTCTCATCGTAATAACGGGGAGCACTTAGCTCTGCGCTAGGCCGCTTTTCTCTGTTCAGCCCCGACAACCAAGTCTTTCATCTTCGATGCATCTCATTATAAGATATACCATTGGGCATGTCTTATTATATTCGTATTTATCTTGCGCAAGGATGCAGGTATGAAGGGTGTGCGCTATGCCGCTTTGCTTTGTTCAGCCCCGACAACCAAGTCTTTCATCTTCGATGCATCTCCTTATAAGATATACCATTGGGCATGTCATGTTATGTTCGTATTTATTTTGCGCAAGGATGCACGTATGAAGGGCGTATCTGCATTAGCATCTACAATACTCTCTGTTCCATCCAATGACGGGTTTGATAAGATGCTGTTTTCTGAAATTGATTCTGCAATGTCCAATTAAGGATGCTGGATTTTGCCGTCTCTTCAAGGGTAAAAGGCCAATTGCTAGCACGGGCGCCTTCTCCATACTATTAGGGTTGCCATCCTCTTCGTGTTCGGGAGCTATGGCCTGGTTATCTATTTTCCAAAAGTAATATATATATGCCTCTCCTTGGGGCCTCTTTGGCTTTCCTGGATCAAAGTTCTTCTCAGGAATTACTCTAGCATCAAGCTCTTCTCTTGCTAAAAATCGAGTCAGATTGTCAGATAACTTGTTCTTTCACTATGCATTCTACTATGCTCCTGACCCTCCTTGCTACCCTTCCCAACTGCCTCCTTGCCTTTCCCAAGGAGTCCTCGCCAATCGACCCATCCGTCTTGTTCGATCGTGCGATCGGCTCATCGTGCTCGACGCCCTATGGCTCCGGTAGCTGCCAGGAGACATCAAGCTGCACCACCCAAGGCTTCCATGTACCCGGCTATTGCCCTGGAGACCCTGCCGATGTCCAATGTTGCGTCACGAAGACATGCAGCAAAGGCTCTGGTAGCGGGCTGTGCATGAATACCGATAATACATGTTCCGGCAAGTTCGTTACTGGTGCCTGCCCGGGGCCGAGCACCATTCAGGTAGGCACACCTCATGACCTCATATATACAATATATTGAAACTCATGATATTGTTAGTGTTGCACAGAGGAAAAATGTAGCACCCCTAAAGGCGATGGTGTTTGCCAGTTGACATCGACCGACTGCAGTGGTGGCTCATATATTGCTGGTCATTGTCCTGGTCCTAACGATCTTCAGGTAAGATAAAACTTACTCAGTCGCGAAGTTGTTCATCCTATATTGAACGTAGGCATAGTGTTGCGTCAAAAATGCAACGCCGGCTCCATCCGGTCTCAAAAGTATCGACATCTCTGCGGCTCAGCCAAGCAAATTCTGGAGTTGTGCGGCCAAGGAGGGGGTCAAGAAGGTCATAGTGCGTGGCTACATGCAAAGCTGCGCCGTGGTAAGCGCATAACCCTGCTCCGCTAGTGTTAAATCGAACCACTAAATCAATTCGCAGGGCGGAGAGATAGACAGCAACATGGTAACAACATACAAAGCCGCGAAAAATGCTGG
Organism: Cladonia uncialis; assembly: GCA_002927785.1. Classification (NCBI taxonomy): domain Eukaryota; kingdom Fungi; phylum Ascomycota; class Lecanoromycetes; order Lecanorales; family Cladoniaceae; genus Cladonia; species Cladonia uncialis. Next base: position 13,938 of record NAPT01000125.1, on the reverse strand, counting down.
TATCACAAATATCGATGCCTACATGTTCCCATGTGAGTGTGCCTCCTTCCTCAATGAAGTAACATGGCTTATCCCTGTGTAATAGGTACCGGATCGACAAACGGCAAAGTCTGCAAGTCTCCCTCCCAACAGGTTTCCGAATTCTCCGCCGCAGTCGTCGATAACAAAATTCCCGTCAAGCATCTTTGGCTTGATATCGAACAAACACCTGCTCCCCCGTGCAACGCGTTCGAGCTTGGCCCTGCTAAAAATCTCGCCCTTGCGAAAGAGTTGGTTGCTGCTATCAAAGCTGATAGCAAGAAGACGGGACACAACTGGGGTATCTATGCCAACGCGTAGGTTTGGAGTCCTTCTGATGATCAATGACGCCGCTGACTATATTGTATAGTAACACATGGGCGTCAATTTTTGGAAGCAAAGAGGCTGATATCGGAGCAAGCGATCTGCCACTTTGGGCGGTCCAGGATGATAAAGTGCCGGGCGTCAATACCGTCACGGCTTTGATGGATGGCTGGAAGAAGGCTTATGCGAAGCAATATTACGAGAGTAAGCGAACGAGAGTTTATTGGAATTGAAGGTTATGATGAGAGACTAATGTTGTGCCATAGATGCGCAGTTATGTGGTGAGGTTGTGGACTTGGATTCTTTCACGGCTTGAAAGCATGGGAGAAATGGTTGGGATCCTGGGTAGATTTTAAGTGGTATGGTAAACAGGTGAAGACAGGAATTTGAAGTTATTACTTAACTGCGCCCACCCTCATCTAATGCTGATTGTTCTATCTACTAGGGATTAGTCTGTTCATGATTCTATTGTTGTTTACCTTTACCTTGATCTGCATGCATACGTCAAGCATCTCTAGCTCTACTCTTCTCGCCAATGACCTTCCATCCCTCCGCTTCTAGGTACGGATCTTGTTTCCAGATGTATACTAAGTAATAACGTCGTGAAGTGCAACGTGGAGCTAGTGCCTCAACCGTAAGGTAATTGGTGGGAACAAGCGTCGCAGGATTGGACTGGGCTTGCGGATTTGAACTTTTCTATTTACGGCAAACTTTCTGCTTTCTTTCAAGCTCTTCACCATTTTCTTGGTAGCCAATAGTACGTGCATTTTGATTGTCCGAGATGGGAATTGATGACAGGATTTTGTTGACCAATATGAGCTCTTCATAGCGACTGCCAGCATCCGCCTCGGAGACCCGGATGGAGAATATGATGCTTGAAATACCGCAGTTTTGGCCGCGAAGATAGGCAACACAAGAATGTTTCCTGACTTTAGTGCTTATTGGCTTACCGACAATCTATGATGTATGGTTCAAGTTGCCTGACTGGCTTGATTGAAAGACGTGAAATGAGCGAGAAAGCAACACATATCATTTATAGTATTGTCCCGCGCCCTGCACAGCAGTTAGAACGTGAATAGTACCGCAATCAGGTCATGATGGCCTTACGTGGCGGAGACCATAAAATCAGGCAGCCTACAGGTTGAGGAAATGGAGAGTGAGTTGTAACGGAATGATGTAACGAATGGCCATTATCAGGATAGAACACGGCGCTAGCCATTTAAGAGTCCTATGGTAAAGACGCAAGCCACATCCACCGGCCGGACAAATCAATGGCCGGGGCACTCTACCATACGTAAGACTGACCCAATCAAAGAGCACTATTGCATGACAAGAGTAACTTTCTTTTGTCAGTCGAGCCATGAACGATGTCAGAGCCCACTTCCAGCCGTCTTCAGATAGTCGAGGCCCAGGCATGAAGATAATATTGCTGGGTATCCCGTCCATTTGTGCCAGGAAGGTCTTCATGCGGTCAGCATGGGGTAGGTTAAGGACGCTCGATGATTGCCGTACTCAGAAGGGGGGGCATTTTCGTCCCGAAACTAGCTTGGCGGGTTCACGGGCCGTGGGCTACTCCATGGAGTTAGACCTCGAATAAATTGCTTCACTCCCTCAACCGTATAGCTCTGTAGGGCTGATACCCAGAGACCCCTAAAGCCGATCCCCTAGGAAATAAGTTATAGGCTGAAGAAACCCGGCTCTAGGGACTAATCCTATCGCCTAGGCGACCAACTTTAGGGTATCTCTAGAGGGTTACGGGTGAAGGGTGAGTTCTTCTATACCAAAGGAAGACTCGACCCCAGATTACCTACTTCCTAATCCTACCCACACAGCAGTCAATAATCTACATGCACGTTCAATACCGCAAGATTCTACCTTCCCCCTACCTTCGCCATAGGTCAAATGTGAGAAGTGGATATACATTACACTTAATTCGAGACTTTCGAGATAGAAATATCCCAAAAGGTAGCCAGGCAAGCCCACATTTTCGAAGACAATAATGACACCTGCTGCAATGCACAACAAGCGAAGGCGGACACGCCATCTACGTTAAATCCTTGGCTTCCCAATCATTCATCTGATTTATGAATCGTATTCGCCTATGATCATAAAGACTTCTTCTCCTGACCGAGTTTAACATGAATTAGAATCCACATAGCTTTGGTTGTATGTGGTTAAAGTGGTCCAACATTCGTATCCGTCCACCGACAATGACCCTCGGCGCCGTGTTCCATCTTCAAAGGTGGGGACTGGTCTACAAAAGCGATATCTCCAGTCTGGTGCTCTGATTCGCTCATGAAGTGTATTACCGATGTCCTTTGGAACATCTCATCCTATGCTACGTCTTACATGCATATATACAGATGACAAGCCCGTTCGCGGGTACAATCTTAAACCAGATGGTTGCCAAGATTTGTGCTGTTAGGTGATCTTGTTCTAGTCGATAGACAAATTTAGTCCATCTGTCAATCAACTAGTCGAAATGGCATATAGACTGACTTTATATATAGACCAGTCCATTTATGAATCGACTAGTCTATATATCAATTCCAAAATTTTGATGGATATAATTGGATAAGACGCAAGGTTAGTTATTTACAGAATAATTATCTATCTTACCGCCGCCCATCGCCGCCGCCTATCATCACCGCCCATCACCACCACCTATCACCACTGTCTATCACCGCTATCTATCAGCGTTACCCATCACCATCACCAGTAAGCTATAGCGCGGATTAGTAGGCAACAGCGATGGGTGATAATAATGGTGATGGCGATGGTGATGGCGATGGTGATGGCGATGGCGATGGTGATGGCGATGGCGATGATGATGGGGATGGCGATGGTAATGGGGATGCTAATAGTGATGCTGATGGTGATGGCGATGGTGATGGGTAATAGTGATGGACCCCCTTATTCTGTAAGAAATTTTTATGCAGTCGAGGCACCATTTCAGTCCATTTGTCAATGAACTGTATATTGACGAATGAACTGCATATTGATGAATGGACCGGTCCATTGACAAATGGACTGGTCCATTGACAAACGGACTGGATCAATTGACCAATTATACAAAATTTGCGCCTCGACTAGAACAATCTCATTCTATCATGAGAGGACCATGAATCCCTTCCACAGATTAAATTGTGAGTGTTGATTATGAGGGTCCTCACAAAGAATGATGAGCACTCTGCTAGTCTACAAGATTTAAAGTACGTATATGCATTTTATGCCCAGTGAAACCCGCCCCGAGTATTATGCTTGCATGCAACCGCAAATGCTACGCTCGCCTTGAAGAATATAGTTCTGCGATGCTGCCTGTCTTCCCCATCGTTACACATTAACATTAGTCAAATTATCCATATCGTCGTATTCTTCATGAACATCGTCTACTTTCCATGAGTCTGGACACATCAAAAAATCATGAGGATGAAGCACCCAAGCGACACACTCCAAAGTGACGACAAAGGTTTCCCTTTACGACGACTTGCACCCCCATGGAGGATTGAGGTTGTAGGAGCAGGCTCGGCCGTAGTGATTGCTGATTCACTTGACTGAACACTAGCAATGATAGCGGGGGACAGAGAGGTCTGCAGGGATGTCGGAGGTGGAGGTTGATTTGATGAAGGTCCCGGTACAACTTGAGGCACAGGCGAGCTTGTTGAGCCTGGAGAGTTTGGAGGCGGAGGTTGAGTTGATGAAGGTCCCAGTAAAAGTTGAGGCACAGACGAGCTTACTGGGCCTGGAGAGTTCGGAAGGGGAGGTTGAGTTGGAGAAGATGCCGGTATCACTTGAGATGGAGGCGAGCTTGATGGTGCCGGCGTGCTTGGGGACGGAGGTTGAGTCGCAGGAGACTGGGTTGGGACACTCACGGGCGGAGTAGGTGGTGTGGAGGGGCTAGATGGTACCTGGAGGGCCGAGAGCAAGTTGGAAAATTCTGATGGCGATAGACTGTTAAAATTGATAGCTGGTGGCGCAGGCGGAGAAGAAGCTGCTGGAGGGCTCCGAGGTGGGGCGGGCGGGCTGCTCTGAGGCGAGGGTGGTGGACTGCTCGGAGGCGAGGGTGGCGGACTACTCGGAGGCGGCGTTGGCGGACTGCTCGGAGCCTGAGGGCTTGGGGCTGAGGGAGGGGCGCTCGCCGCCACTGCGGGGATCGGTGGTGGGGGTGGGCTTACCGCAGTAAGACATTTTGGAGAATTCTGATTAAAACACCCTGATGGGTAGGCTACACTTGTCGCTGAGCTCAATAAGTTCCCAACCAGTGTTGGTCCTGGCACCAAGCCGCTTATCTTTGTGCCTGGGTCGATGGAGGGGCCACCCGGAAAACAACTCGCTAGCTCAGGGTATTGTGCCACGTAATTTGGATCTTGGGCCAAGAAGCCGATGAAAAAGTTTGGCACATAGCCATACTCTGACACTGAGCCATTCAGCGCAAGGCTAGAGCTAGTAGTCATCGCGCGAGCCATCTTGCGCTTGGTATTAATAAAATCCGAAACTGCAGGGGTAGGTAGTGTAAGAGAGGTATAGTCGGTAGGGATGGACCCCAGAGGTAGGACAAATGGAGTTGAAAGACTGATTTCGGCAGCCACGGTAGCACTTGTCGTCGCAGTTGCACTACTGTAGTACTCTTGGGCGTTAGAATTGATTCCGGTAAATAGCACCGAACCCGGAATGCTGGAATCAAATGTTGAGGGATAGAAAGTTGACGTTGTAACGCAAGCGAGCTGGCCATTCGGCTGAGTGACGGCCGGCACAAGTATGATCTTGGCGGTACGGTAAAGGAAGAATGGGTTGGGAGAGTTGCTATTAGATCTGTTAGCTTTGTCATGATGCTATGGGAGATATAGAACAAACATAGTCTGGGCATAAGTCACTGTCGCCGTTCCACCCAAGCCTGAGGACACCGTAGTGGGTCCGCCGGGGGCATTATTAGTATTCTGCATTGGTTGCTCCGCGTTATTATACTCGAAAGTCTCCGAGTTGATATAGGGTAAATAGGAAGTCTGAATGCTAGTAACAGCCGTATCAACGTAACTTGAGACATGGGTAACAAGCAACGTAAGGTAAGTGCTGTAGTATAAGGTCGAAGTTGAAATATCTTGAGAGATTGTTAGCGTTGGGGGATAGGAGCATCCACAGGATGCATACCTGTCCAGTAGTTGTAGTCAACGGTGTCTTGCACAACAAAACAGCACTGGGAGGTGCTAATTGACGCTGGCGTAGTTATTGGCGAAGATGGAGACAAGGGAGCACTAATAGAGGACGATGTAGGAGAAGGTGAAATCGTGGTGGTTAGAGGCGACGATACGGACACAAGGAATGAAGTAGGATTGGCCGGAAGCGGCGGACTTTCGGTTTTTGATGGGAAGAGTGTGGACTCTGTAGTGGTACCAGGCGTCTCCGTAGGAGGAATAGGGGGTGGGATGAAGGTCTTCGAAGGCAAGTATGTTGTTATAATAGTAACGATTGATACCCCTGGAGTATGAGATGTGGCTATTGTTGCTGAAGGTTGAGTGGAGAATGTAGTGTTATTTACAAAAGTCCCCGTCAGAGAAAGGGGCATAGTTGTGAGAGGAGTCTGAGAAACCAAAGCGGTACCAGTGGACTTGGAAGGTGGAGGTGGAACGACCGTAGACGTAGATGAGACAAAGGGAATAGTGCTGATAATCGTAGTTACTGCTGGTGTGGGAGGAGTCTGGGAGACTAAAGCGGTACCAGTGGACTTGGAAGATGGAGGTGGAACGACCGTAGACGTAGATGAGACAAAGGGAATAGTGCTGATAATCGTAGTTACTGCTGGTGTGGGAGG
>NAPT01000124.1:0-57361 GCA_002927785.1 Cladonia uncialis | reverse complement strand
CGGGGAGGACGTTGTGGATTACGGTGGAGGGGAGGAGGGGGATGTTGGAGGAGGAGGAGAAGGGGAAAGGGAAGGTGGAAGAGTAGGTGTCGAGGGTGGTATAGTGTAGCTGGTTGCGTTGCATGTTGTAGCAATCTCGTGGAGGAGATACTGTTTGTAAGAATCTGAGATGTCAATGGAGGGACATAATAGAATGGGGTTGTATTGAATGAGTCTATTGAATGTACATATAAGATCGATGTCTAGCATCAGGCGCAAAGACCCTGAGCCAAAACCAGATTTCAACAATATCCTGCCAATATAAAGCGTTCGGTCCGACTCAGCTCGATTGGAGCGAGGTGATGAAAATGCGACAGTGCGCTGCATACACTACTAGAAGACACAAGATGCAAACGCCCGAACAATGCGAGCTCCTACTCTCTGAAAGGAGGAACCAAGAAATGCCATTCCATGCATGGGTGATATTGAGAAGCACTGCACACTAAAAGCCCCAGCGACGCCGTAGATTAACATTGGGGTATCTCTTAATCGTCCACAGATCCTCCTCTTGAAAGATGTACTTAAATTTCATACATGTCTTTTTCCTCAACGCCAGTGAACGCCTTCGTAGCTCTGCTAGTTCAGTAGCCTGTTCATATCCTTTGGTGGTGTCCCTGTTGGAGAGACGACTTCCTCGCTCATTCGCTTCAGTCGATCGTCGACGCATATATCAGGTATCTCAATTTTGACGGCTGGAAGAACGACTTTTTCAAGCTTAAGTATTGAGCAATCCGATTTGTGAGGGCTTACAGGCCCGTTGCTCCGAGCTGATTGAGGTGAAATGAGGGTCATAGGGAGGGATTCGGTCTGGATGCTCTCAAGGAGTCGTCTTGCTTTTTCAGGGCCGGTTGGGGAAGGGCGGTTGTTGCTGAGCTTAGGGGGTTCGGGTTTGTTCTTTTTCGGGGTAGAGGCAATGCTTTTCGTAACCTTGAACGCTGCCTTAAGGCCATTCAGAAAGCTGCCTGGGTACTTTAAGCCCTTTGGTACCGTGGATTTGTTCATTGGGGCCGTGATCGCGGCCTTGGAAGTAGTCTTCTTCGATGCAGTACCCTTCGGATTTGTCTTGGACGCAATCTTCTTTTGCTTATCGGAGAGATTAAGAGGAGGAAAGAAAGAGCTTGGTGGTACTGTCGCTTTAAACATAGGGCTTTCTGCTGGCGTGAGCATGCCAGGGGATTTGCTATCTTTTGGAGCAACGCTGTTTCTGGGGCTTGGCGTCTTCCTTTTCTTAATGACAACCTTGAGTTCACCCTCTTTCTGTTTGGCCCTCTCAGCTTCAGATTCTGTGCAATCCTTGTAGGCATTCCCTTCGTCGTTCCATCTCCGCATGTTGGCACGCTCAGCCACACTATCGCAATCACCGGCGACGACCAGGTCCCAACAATCCTCGAACTCCTTGCCAGTAGGAGGTGGTCCTCGATTGATCCATATAGCGACTCCATCCCTCCTTCCTCTGACAACTCCTGACATTTCTCTGACAATCCTCTTCACGCCAGGAATTTCCATACTTGTGCCCACAACAATTACTGCATCCGGGCGGGCTCGTAGATCAGCTGTGACCACAGATCCGATCGCCTCATCGTCTGGGTTGCCCTCATTGTAGAGTACCATTCGCGGACGAAGTCTCCCAATACCGTGGCTTCGTTTCCCAGCATGCTCGGTACGAATTTCGTCGTTGGCCACACATACGAGACATGGTGGTGGTAATGGACCGTTGAATAATCCTGCATCAAAGTCTTCAACATTATTGCACTTTGTGCACACCATTTTCTCCAGACTCCCGTGCAGCTGAATGGTCTTTGGCCAAGGACCTTTGCTGCTCAACGGAATGCTACTTTCGAGAGGCGGAAGTGACGTGTCGAGACCGTCCACGTTCTGGGTATAGAGGCGCATAAGGCGGCCTTCGCTCGCAAGTGTAGCTAACATTTGATGAAACGGGGTCGGACTGGCGGTGCTGCATTTCCCTGACAGCTCGCGGACCATAGCATGGAATGAGGACGTAGAATCATCTGTCTGGTATACGGAAGCATCGAACAGATGCTTACCGGAGGTCTTAAGTTTATTGTCGCTTTTGAGAGTATTGAAAAGTCCATTGGAGGAGCGGAAGTCCGGGACTAAGGAACAGTCAGTAATCGAGTTGACAAAATTGCGGTCGAGTGCAGCACTCACCGCCGGCAGAGGTGGACATTCCCGCCCCTGCGATAACGACGATCTTCCGCCTCTTTCTCAGAGTTTTGAGCAGCAAATTAAGCGGAGCGGTTTGATCGAATTCCGGGTGTTTTGGAGGCGATCGTAAATCCAAATGGACTGTCGTTCGTGGCTTTGCCTCCGTGGTCTTCCTCTTCTTGGGTGGCCCCAAATCTTCCGGGTCTCGAGAGCGCTTCTTACTTGGTTGCTCGCTGCTTGAAGCGCAGGCGCTGTTATCTTGAGAGGACTGAGGAGACGGGTAGCTGAAAGGGTGTTGGCATTCAGGAGGAGGCGACATGGAGGACCTGGCAGAGCTCAGCTCTGACGAGAGGTCGGTTAAACTGCTGTCGCTCTCCATGACTGCTGTTGTGTCTGTGTAGGATTTCAAGCGATTCTTGCTGATCTCATGGTATGATGGAGAGAAGATATATAGGTGCAAGAAGCCCCTTGCGGCGTGAAGCCGTAATGCTATTGTCCCGAGTGACAATGGGAGATGTGTTGTGAATGCGCTTGCCCATTGAATGCGACTTGCGCTTAATTTAGCGTCAAACCCCTCCCCAAAAAGTGCGGCTTTTGTTTACTTTGTTATTTACCCCAAACCTCCTGACTATATGCTTTTCTTTCCGTCCAATCAGGATAATACCACCAAGGCGATCCTGGAGTAGTCTTTTGACATCCGAATTCTGGTGTGTTAGATCACAGCAATCCAGATTGCATTCTTCCGGACATCCCATAAGTTTGCCAAGCCAGATATTGTGAATTCACTTGTGCCCCTTGAAACGGCGCATTCGGTAACGCAACATGGGAGTGAAGGAATAGAAGCTTTTGGTGTGAATCGATATGCAGGTATTCAAGTCTTATGGAGATGAGCATAGGTGTTCAATAAGATCCGTTCCTATTGAATAAGGCTTTCGGTTGTGAAGCGGAAGCCACCTTCTCAGCCACAGTCTCGGCTACCACAGGGGCGCGTACAATCATTTGTGTGGACGCTTTGCGTGTTGTGTTTCTTGTTATTTTGCTAGTATAAGTATCTCCCGTCATCATATGAAGTAGCTTTGATTATGGACGACGGTCTCGATGATCTATTCGGTGATGGTGCACCGTTGCAGCTCCCCGAACCTCTTCCCAAAGGCCTCCTCCAGCGCATTGATGAGTTATATTTAAGTGGATGTTGTCAGTACGTTTGGTCCACCCCGTTCGATGACAGTATCTAACAGTCGGTAAGAAAACTTGTATGGTCCAATAACGGATGCATTGCATACATTAGTGCTGATGGCCGTAATGTTATTTTGCGCCATCTATTATGTGACCATAACGATGGGCGCTGGGTCATGAGCAAAGAGTACCTGGTAGAAGATGTCTCTGCGACACATAGTGATCATCAATTGGTACATTTGATCTGGAGCCATATGGGAAATGAATTAGCTATCGTTGATGTATACGGTCGAGTGTCTGTGTGGTGTGCACAATTCATGCCTGTGATAAACCGCCTCGCCCTCATGAGACGGTGTATCTCCGACCCAGAGGACAACATGAGTGCCGTGATTGGGATTATGTGGCTGCATAATGATAGACCGGTGGGTTCCGTGATGTAAATTCCATTATTGATGGTGGTCTTGATGTTGTCACAGTCCATATTTCATAAGCCGATGTACAAGACTACAAATGGGTGGTTCTTCAAACAGATTCCGCAAAGATATCTCGGGTCTCGTAGCCCCAACCAGAAGCCTGCTCTGATCTGCGTCACACGGAGCGGGACATTCAGGGTACTATTCCAAGGCCAGGACAGCAGGTGGCAAGAGTTCAAATCGGAAACAGAGAATGTGGCCAGTCCCTCAGAGCTACTTACACATGCCGCCATGTGCGCTGAAGGGGTTGTGGAGAAAGATAATCCCGAGAAAGGTAGGCAATACGGTCCTGTCTTGAAGCCTATTGACATAACCTATCAGAAAGCGCCATCCTCCTCGCAATGTATAATAGCGACAGAGACCTTCGAGTTTACCGAGTTAGACTTGACTTTGCGCAATCCAGGGTCTCCATGCAGCATATCAAGGTTCTCAACTACTGTCTTCCTTTCGACGAGGTCGTCAACGGAAGGAACCTGGAGGAGCATGACGCCCTACCATCGCACGCGCAGCTTTCACACCTTGAATTCATACCACCAGGGCCCAGAACTGACAATAAAGAATGGGTGCATCCTTTTATACTTGCCTCATTTTCATTGCTCTCCGACGATCTTCAGGGTCCCTCCACTCAAGGGGGACAACTCACAGTACTCTGCAAATGGCAGCTGCAACATACAGCACCCAAGCTGCACCCGAGTTTTGAAACCTTATCTTCTAAGAAAGGGAATGCTTCTTCGATTGTAGATCTTCCTGTAAGTAGAACTATCGAGAGGCCACCGTCGATCTGGTTCTCACGTGTCAATGAAAGGCTGGATATGTCTTGAAAAGGTCTAACGAAATTACGGTGACCAAAACACTGCTTTCTTTTCAGCAATTGAATGTTGGCACGGTGCTAGCAATGAGCTATAGTGATGGAACCGTTGAACTTAGAGATCGATTGACTCTGGAATTACTCCCCCGAGATGGCAATGACCGCATCTCAAGCCTCGCACAAGTCGGCTTCAATTTTCCTATTAGGGACCCTGGTACGTCCTCGTCTTTCAGCAGTCCCTCGTTGTGATTGCGAGCCCTACAATAGCATAGCTGACTAATTCGGAGTTGAAGGCTTACACTCAGCGCTGTCACAAAATGCATGTGCTGTGGTGTCCCTTGATGACCAACATGCTGCATCTATGAGTCTTCTGCAGGTTGAGCACGATTATACCGGAGGTTTTTTCGATGAATGTATGTGCACTTTTGAACTCCTACGACTTACGCTAAGAGACGCGAAGCGCTACTCGAAGTGGTCAATACAGCTTTTGTCAAGCAATACGCAGTAGCATCCATGAGCGGCACTCCAAGCGATGATTGTCTCGCAACCATGCAAGCCTTTTCGAATCAGTTTCTAGAGCATCGGCCACAGCCTGGCCTAGCATTGGGAAACAGCACTAATTTCAGCTCACATTTCTTGAGCGAATTTTGTCGCATACTCGCATTTCCTATAGACTATTCAGCAGACGCACAACAAAACTCACTCATCTCGAACCAGTATGTTCAACGACTACTGAGCGCTCAAGCAGCACTGGGATTTGCTGGAGAATATAGCTCGCCTTCACTTCCAGCAAGAGTAGCCCACACGATCATGAATCTAAGATATATCGCCACAAGCTTGTATACGTTCCTCAGAGGGAAGTCACCTACCGAAAGTGAGCTCAAGAATCCAGGTAAGATTAAAACGAAGCGGAGCGAGGATGTATCCCTGACCCATCCACTAACATCACTTCAGAAACGGTTCATCTTCTTATAGGCATGGTAGATTGGTCGATGGCCCTTATAACATTCATCATTGACGAGGTCTTCATGCTGGGAGACCTGATTGAAGATCATGGTGACATAGCTGACGATTTGGCCCTTGACCGCCTCAACGAACGCAGTAACTACAACTAGCATCTTCCATGAGGTTTGGAACCCATTGCTAACCCCGTCATAGTTCGAAAGGCCACGAGCCCGGCCCTCCTCCTCATGTTAATCTCCTCCTCACGTGCCTTTCTCAAATTCATCTGCAATTCCATGCGTGGGGCTCTTGGCACGATAATCAAAGGGCAGAAGGGATTCACTCCCCTCGCCCTCGCCTATCGTGAACTCGATGCTATTTTTCAGAGAGCACCAGTCACGGTCTCCCAATTCGAAATCATCTTATCATACTTGAATAACAGCATCAAAACCATATACTCTGTACTCACTGAGGCTGATCGTAGCCTAATTGAGAGAGACATGCTTGTCAAGGCCGAGATACCGGCAGTCTTCATCAGCTCTGTGAGAGAAGTCTTGACTGTTACCGCTAAGAAACTCAAAGAAGAAGTCAATGTTGCCGAAATCTACTTCAAAAACATCGGCTGGCTAGGCCTAACTGATGACGAAAGCAGTAAGAGATGGCGGATGCAGCATCCCATTGATGTCATGCGGAAAGTTGAATTGAAGCTGGATAAGCCGGTGAAGAGATGTACGAGGTGTGGTTCTGTGAGTGAGGATACGCAGCCTCAGAGAGGGACTTTGGTTATGATGGCTTTACAGCGGCACTGTCTTTGCGGCGGCTGGTGGATAGCGGTTGGCGAAGAGATGGTGATGGGAAACCGTTTTTCATAGCTCAATATATTCGAAATTTTGGGTAGATATGTCTGATACAGATAGGTAATCACATCGTGACCGGCAGAGCCAATCTTTTGTTGCCTTTGCACTAACAGAAATATTGTCCAAAGCCAAAGAGGCTTACATAACAATAAACGAGGGTAATGTGAGAATAGATAGACCTCACGCCATGTTAAGGATACATGGGACGAGGTGCGCCCTAAATTAGTGCTTAAGACGAGTCCCGTACAGCTCTTTCCACTTTTGCACGGAGAGTCATAGGCTGTGAAGTTGCGGGGCAGATTACATAAGCATTTCTTGGCTTCATCCCGCATTGGTAGAAGGAGTGTGTACCATGTTGGTAGAACATATCTCGCCGGTTATCAATCGGGTAACTCTAGCCTGAGGATAAATGTCTTTCATGGCCCACGGTCACCATCAAAGATTGATAGCTTCATTGTAGGCTTCGCAAACCGCTATTGACCCTCCGTCAATAACAAACCAAGATACACACAGTCAATAAATCTCCGCGATGTTGCCAGAGCTCGCGCGGAGATTGAATGGTGAGTTTTTTGTGGGCAGGCTTTAGGTCTTCTTCCTGCGTAAGAATGCTTCTGGAGCTGTGGTAAGACTATGAATACTACTACTCGCAACTCACGTTCGTGAAAGGACAAATTCCAAGGACCGGACTTGGTGATGTCACTTGAGTAGGAAGCACACTTGTGACGATGCCTCTACTCCGCCATGTATTGTTGCATCATCATCTACTGATTCAGTTTATGGAATTGTTCGCTCCGGGGCAGAGAGCAATCCAATTGAGGTTGATGCGACGTTTCAGCTGTTACGTCAGGTCTTCCAATATTATGACGTCCAGATCCCTCTACTCCGCCATATAGTGTTGCATCATCTCCTTCCAGCTTTGATCCCCAAAGCTGTTTCAATCTTTGACCGGCTGTGAGAGCGATGAGTTTCGTGTTGAAACAACCTTTCAATCGTTCTATTACAGCTTCTCATAATTTGACATTCAGTATTTTGCTCTCTGCAGCCAGGTCTACTAGTCGCGTTTTAAGCCAGTCAAATTCAAAGGTTTCCTTCTTTCAGCGCTTAATGACTGCAAAAATGTCGCACCATGCTTTCGATACATCAGGAAATAATGATCCAGTTTGGATCCACAAGGAACCATACTCGAATCGGCCAAAGTTTTCCAAGCTCTCGAAAGACCTACAGACAGAGGTTTGCGTGATCGGATCAGGTATCGCTGGGATCTCAACAGCCTATGAGCTTGTCAACCGTGGCATCGAGGTGGTTATGATTGAGGCTCGAGATGTAATTTCTGGGGAATCTGGACGAACAAGCGGTCACCTCTCTAGCGCACTTGACGCTTCCTACGACGAAATAGCAAGCAAACATGGTTCAAGTGGTGCAAAAGCGGCGGCGGAGAGTCACGTGTGGGCGACGAAACGTGTTGGAGAAATCTCCAAGCAACTGGGCATCGAGTGCGAGTACCGGACACTACCCGATTATGAGATTTCACAGTATGAGAGAGGTAACCCTAAGCATCATGAAGAGATGGAGATGCTTCAGAACGACATGAACAAGGCGAAAGAGCTTGGACTTCCCGTACACTATGCAGAAGGCTACGCCATTAGAGGCTGGGATGGGAAACCAGACCAGCGAGATGCTGTCGTCTACGGAGAGCAAGCGACCTTTCATCCGACCAAGTATTTGGTTGGCGTCCTCAAGTGGCTTGCTCAACAACCTAATTTCTCGTGCTATACCCATACCAGGATGATGTCGATCGAAGAGAGAGGGCTCCTGTCTAAAGAAGTCCATATCTCAACCTTGGATGGCCAGACAATTACCTGTAAAAATGCGGTGGAAGCAACTTGCATTCCACTTCAAAAACTGAGTATAGTCGCCCAGTTGGAATACCTCCGAACATACTGCATCGCCATTCGTGTTCCCAAGGGTAGTATCGAAGACTGTCTCATAAACGACCAGGCGGAGCCCTATAGATATATTCGCTTCACCGATTGCGATGCTAATGATGACTACCTCGTTATAGGCGGCGGCGACCACAAAGTGGGTCAGGAAAATGAGGAGGGCAGATTCGCGGAGCTGGAGACGTGGGTCCGAGAACGTTTCACCAAGGCAGGTTCGGTCGACTATAAGTGGTCCGGTCAGATCTTGGAATCTGTAGACCAAGTCTCTCTCGTTGGGCTCAATCAAGGGAAGAGTCGCACCTATGTAGTGACCGGTGACACGGGTCACGGCCTCACACTGGGTGTCCTCGCGGGTAAACTCATTGCCGATGAGATCCAAGGCATCGACAACGCGTGGGGCAAACTCTACAACCCCAAACGTCTTCCCCCTGTTTCCAGCCTCCCGAGCATGCTGACACACGACATGCAAATCAACGCGCAGTACAAACGTTTCCTTCAGAGCGACATTACCGATATTGAGGATCTCGTGCCAGGGACCGGAGGCGTCCTCAACGCCACCACGAAAAAGCCTGTTGCCGTTTACAAAGATGAAAAGGGGAAGACAAAACAATTTTCAGCGCTATGCCCGCATTTGAAGGGCGTGGTCTGCTGGAATAACGTGGAGAAGAGTTGGGATTGCCCCGTGCACGGCAGTCGATTTGACAAGGATGGGATTTGCGTCATGGGACCTGCTAAGGCGGGCTTGCCGGCGATGGACGAAGCGGGCGAGAGTACCCAGAAGCAAGCTGGCGTGGCTTAAAGGTTCTGAGCATATAGCAGGCGGTGTTTTGAAATCTGATTGATAATACATGAATGTGTGATTGTCGTGAAGGGACCAAAAGTATGATAAAACAAACCTCTGATGCCACGCAGTCTTGGCGCGGCCGAGACTACCTTACGTAACCTCTGCGTAGCTTCTACTCTACCTTAAAGAACTGTATATGACTTTCGCACCGAATCTACTTCGGCAGGGGGTACGGCCTGTTACTGGAACAAGCCGTACCCCACAATCCCTTTAGACCTAACCAACAGCAGCCCACTAATACAGAGCTCATTCTGACATAATTCAATCATCACACTTTTGCTTCGACAGTGCACGGACACTACCATGGCGTCCCCGAGACTCGGGCGCTTTGATTTGGCGTCTTTCTAATTTCGAAGCACAAAGACAACATGCTAGCACTGTCGTCATCTATAATTGCTCCCAAAGGACGCGCAGATGGGACGAGTAATTGGGTGATACGTTTCTATCTATAGTGAAACCCCAATTCAACTGTCAATGGCAGTAAGCGTCTGGAGCATCATTAGCTACCTCATACCTGGAAACAAGGAAGCGTGAGTGTCTCCTTTGGCAGAACCTGCTTGCCGATGGATACACCAGTGTGGTTGGCATGCGGTCGTATTTGCAGTAGCTATATGACTATGTTACCTAACTGGCGGCGCATTCATTCAGCTCTTTGAGTCTTCGACCCTCATGCACCTATAGGAAGATCAGATGGCAAGAGATACAGTCCCATAGAGTGCATCAGCGTTCAAAAATCGTGGTAAAAGAAGTTCGTCGCAAGGTGGCGATTGAACCATATAGGATCCTATCACTTAATGCTATCAAGAAAAACATAGGCTTCTTGAACCCGCAATACTCCAGCTAAGCTGTCCAGATAGGAGGTCGACGTTGCAGCGAGGTAGGCTTGGAACGTAATTGGGCTGTCGTACCGATGTCTTGTGGTACCTGGATTGTGCTGAGTGCTCCTCTGGTATGGATTCAATGTCAGAACCTTGCTTCGCGAATGGGTTTGGCTTGTCTGATTGTGGATTAGTCAAGGAGCTCACCTTATGAGGTCGGTGGTGGGGTTTTGCCTAAAGCTGAACGCGGCTGATGCAGCCAATAGGGTAGAGTAGCTGCTGAAGGCGCTTATTGAGAGTTCGTCTTGTATCCTGAATGCGATGCCTACCTTACCGCACAAACTTGGAAGCCTCAGAACTTCCTCTCCTGCCGACGTAGTCGTCATCTCGATATCTATACGCCACAGACTACTCCTTCCGAGATTTCGCAAATTGACACGAAGATGGACGGCGCTGCGAGTATCATTACTGTTATCAGCCTTGCGTTGAGCTCTGCTCATTGCATAGTCAAAGCTGTATCCGGCATCAAGAATGCTCCTCGTACTGTCCAGCAGATGTCTGCGAGCGTACTCACACTTTCAAAACTTCTGGAACAGCTCAAGGCGTATAGCGACAGCCTCCATTACGCAGCGGACCTACCAGATTCAATCAGAAGATGCACTGAGGATTTGAGTCGGTTGAAAGAATATGTCGAGGAGGCGTCCTCGAAAAAGAGCAATAAAGTGGGACAATTGAAGAAGAATTGTAAGGTAATGCTACAGGGGCGAGAATGGGACAGAAGGTCAGCACTTGTACAGCAGCATTACGCAGCATTATCATTACAAATCAATATCATAGAAGGGTATGCATGTACCCTCAGGACTCGCTTCTGAGCTTCGGTACTGATATTGTACTCAGTAAAAGGGGTTCCACACACACTCACAGCCTGGAACGAGTAGAAGTGCTGTCAAATAAGCAGGTCGCACTCAGTACCTCGAATTCGGACGCACTGGAACGGATAATTGTAGCTGCAGGTCAAATGCGTGATAGTGTGCAAGGCATCGGAGCAGCGTCCCAGGAATCAGATCAGCGCTCGTCCCAGGCACTCAGGATGTTAGGTGACAAAATGGAGGATATTGCTTCCTTATCAACCGAACAATCGAATACCTTGGAGGCTATCTTTGAGCTATTGAAACAGCAATTTTCAGCAAAAAGTCAAGAAAAAGGTGGTGAGATTGTACCTGCTGAAGCTGCGGAGACTTCTGAGGATGTGGACATGGACGCGAATGCGAACGCAAGCTCAAGCGGCTATGATGGTCTCCAAGATTCTCTCAGTCGACTACGTCATCTTGCGCAAGAGAAGCAGAAGACAGTATTTTCCACCGAAGCAGACGCAATAATACATGATATTGAACAGATATTCTTCCCACCATTGAATGCAAAAAGAGATGAAAGATCGGCCAAAGATAACAAGGGCAAGAGGCGTAGGGACTCTGCTGATAGTGATCGCAACAGCGACGAGCTAGAATATCAGCATGAGATCAAGCAAATTAAAGGACTGCTCAACGCCTCGCATTGCGTTGCAGTCAACGACAAAGGTTTCTCCCGTATGCTGCATGACCCAGAACTCCTTCCTTTGCTAATCCTTACATTATCTTAGCGTCTCGATCATGGACCGTTGCACCAGGACTATACAAATCGGAAAGCAAGCATTATTCCCGTCAATCCCACTGTGGCACTCTAACAGTACAGACACGCCGAAGATATCGCAATTCCCCCATCATCCAACAGAAGTCTGCGGAGATTGCACAAAATGAGTCACTGGGCAGCTTGGAGGCAACCATCGCCTTTATGTCAGACATGTCTAATGCCGCTCGGATTGCGGTAACTTTCCAGCAAAACATGTCATATACAGGATCCTTTCTTAGAAAACCGATTCTCTCTGTCTCGGTCTTATTACCTGAGGATGCTGAACCTTTTCAGCTGATCAAAACGGGAGACTTGAAAGGCCTCATAAAATCACTGTCCTTGAAGACGTCTCGTCTTACCGATCGCGATGTTCGTGGTCGTTGTCTGCTTAACGTGAGTATACTCGGACTACTCCTCTCATTGACCTTCAAATTCAAATGACTCAATGTGAGCAGTATGCTATCACTTTTATGAAGCCAGAGATATGTAAATTCCTCATTGATGAAGGAGCAGATGTGGACTTCTTTGAGACTCATATTACTAGTGATAATAAATTATTAGAGTTAGGACCGTCAGTGTTGGAAAATACGAGAAATAGCATGAATGTGCTGCTGATATCTTTAGCATGCCCTGGTATCGTATGAGACCTGTACTCAATTACGAAGATGATCCACATTGTTTGGCATTGACGAACCAATGTAGACGTGTTTGCCTTCAAGCTGGCGCTGATCCGACATTGGACTTACACAGGGAATTGGATTTCTCACACGTTGCGTTGAATGTTGGAACAACAGTATCTCTTGAACTATAACTTGGAATTTGCTGCTGCTAATTGATGTAAAGGAGACACTACAGATCCTTTTGGATCACGGGAGCGAGTTCGTCAACGTGGGATACGGGAGACCATTTGACTCGTTCTTACCATATCTACTAGATTCTAAGAGGTGGACTGTGGAGAGTATTCGGCTACTTATCCGCAGGGGCGCAGAGCCTGGACTTTACGTGCAGCCTTGGGGTGAGTGTCTCCCTCTCGCTATTTACGGAAGCGACAATGAGAGTGCAGAGGGGCTTAGAGACGCCTTGATCCTGTTGATCATAAATGGTGCCGATGTCTACGCCAAGGACAGGGTTGGACGCTCAGTCGCAGACATCGCATACAACGCAAGAACAAGGTGGTGGTATGACGACAAGTGGCATCGCAATGGCGATCTGAGACTGGGAGCTATCTGGAGAGAGGCATTGGCTGCATGTGGATACGATGTAGAAGAAGTTATCTCCAGAAGTCTACAAGTGGCGGAGGTATCTAAGAGCGACTATTATAGTAGCGAAGATGTGGACGACTATGATAGTAGCGAAGATGAAAACGAAGACAACGACAGTACCGATCAAGATGACGAAAATATCACTCAAATTCAAGGTCCGGAGTTGCCGCCAGATAGCCCCAATAATTCCCTCATTTTCGAGACTTGCAGGCTTAGCAAAGAATCTACGGATAACCAAACTCCACAGCAGACAGGGTCAGACCCCCGCGGCCATTTTGATTGGTCGCTTTTGGAGGATGATACGAACGTTTGGAGGACATGATGTTGATTGTGTAAAGCCGAGAGGTAGTGCAGCTATCGCGTTCTATGTTAATTGAGCTTTCTGATGTTATTTAGCACAATATAATGGCCTTATCGAGGACGGGCTGCACGTTTCTTCGAATTCAACTATGCTTTCTCTGATCTTTGCGATAACCCCTTACTGGTAATCGGTCTTCTTCGGGCTAAAAGCGTCTCCAACGCAGTGAATCATTGGAAGCGATGGCCAAGTCAAAGTACATCTCAGCAGTCAAACGCGGCCCACCAGAATTATACGTGTCGGGCCCCTGAGATACAAGGGTTTTGGCGCAGCAGGTGACTTATGGACTTATTAATTTGTGCTCTATATGTTAAACAGCCCAAAATATTTTTAGTATCGCAAGAAGACATGGCAGATATTTCTGAGTTAACTTGACTACCTATTATAATAATGCCAGTCTTCAAGTATAAATGAGGTCAAGAAAGAAGGCAACGAAACATGAGATTTCGGTAATTCTAAAGGAACTGTACAGAAGCTGTAAGCACGGATTGACAATGCCACTCTAGATCATCAATGCAATTCGTAGAGGGACTGTATTCTAAGCGTATCATCCAGCATGTTCTCCAATTCCACCCCATAGCTCTACAGCTCGCCCACATTTGAAGAGCAGTCCCTGCCATAGCACCTTCGAGAACCTAATACCACTAATTTTGAGGGCCGAAATAGTGTACAGCATCTTTTCCACCAGATGGAGATGCGTTGCCATCGTCAATATATACGAGATGATCTCCTTCTCACTGTCCGGTGGATTATGCAAGCAATTGTGGTCCGGAAAGCAGGCGCTCAGTAGTAAAGAAGTAGTGTCTCATCTTCATCCTGGATCCAATTATCTGCTGCTCTTGCAATAGTAATTGAGAGGCTTGATATGTAAAAGAACGGTGCTGCAATTGGATCTTATGAGTCTCGCAGCCAATATAATTTAATCTTACAATGGAGAGACAGTTGGTGTCAGGTATAGATATAGCCAGCCATCTACTCCGTGAGCAATAGAATTGAGCATTGGAGCTTGGCCACCAAGGATGGAGCCTAGGCCAACGAAGCCGGGGTCGTCAGGGACTAATCTAGTCGCCCGGGTAACCAGATCTAAAAGGTCTTAGGGGGTCTTTCAGGGCCCACTTCACTAGCTTTAGTTACAGCCTCATAGGGCTCTACAGTAAGGGGTTTGACCCATCTAGCACTCTAAGGCATCGATTCAGATCCCCTGTCCTGCGCCCCGTTTAATATGGGAAGCTGGTACGCCCTTCTCAGTTGTATTTCCTGTCCTTTTAAGTGCGTACGCCCCTAGCGAAGCTGCTCGAGAGGGAGATGGCGCCGTAGGTAGCGGCCGAGCTAGGCATGCAGAGGTGATGCATCACCCCACTTCTACTACAGCCCAGGGGATAGTCTCCAAGACTAAAGCGTCGTAGTAAAATGCTCGTGAAGATATTGTTCATCTCGTTTCCATAAATCGCTTTGCAAATCATCATGTCCGACTCCGAGCCTCCGCTGTACCTCCATGTCAGCGACCCTCCGTATGAAAACTATTTCTATGCGGATGCCATCGTCTCTTGTCAAGCCGTACTGGCAAGTCCACTTATCCGCACCGACAGTGATTCACCGCCCCAACATCGACTTCTGTTCGCCTGGCCGGCCGGCAACAGTGGAGCAGCGCTGTTTTTCACGTCTTCAGACTCCAAGGATGACGCTCCTATCCTCAAGTTTAAAGTGGGCCCCCGTGGACGGGTGTTAGACTCAGTCAAGTATGAGCCTGACGATAGCTCGCGTTCGGGGTTGCCATCTGTAGGGGTTTCAGGGTTCCTTGAAGTCTCCAATTCGGCCGTCCTCCGATCCAACTTGGCTATACTTGGTAGTATCAGAACTATCCGAGATTACACAGAAGGCCATGGGACCCTCAATCAGCATGTCCAGAACAGTATTGTCATTGAGGAACTCGATGGCGCGGAGAAAGGGGTGAGTATCAGCAGGCTATGGTTTGACGGAACGACGACTACTCGTTTGACGTTTGCTCCGGCCAGTGGAGCAGGTAAAGCCAGAATCACTAAGATCAATTCTGACATTATAGCCGAGTTCAGCCCTGATCTCTACTCGTTTCAAGCACTCCTCGACCACCCTCAGACCCCTTATATGCCTCCAACCCGGCTGTTAAAACCTTCTTACCATCACTTGATCCAGATGCAACCTGATGCTGTTAGGTCCTTGTCCTTCTTATGCACATCTGACAAAATACTTGCTGGGGCGTGGAGGTATCTCAACTATTTTGGAAGAGACTCGATGATCAGTCTCCTGCTTCTAAACACTATTCTAAGTGAAGGCGAGAATGGGATAATTGAGGCTGGCCTGAGCGCAGTTCTCGAAAGGATTAATGAAGAGGATGGAAGTGTATGCCACGAAGAAAACCTTGGAGACTATCCAGCTGCATGTGCGGCCCTCACCCCTAATAATACTCCCGAGGATCAATACGACTACAAAATGGTAAGAGAATAGGCCATGAGTAATGCATATGTTTTGATACGTACCTGTACGCTGCTTAAGATCCTTCCATTAGAACTCTTTTGGTGTTTGATAAACCCATGCTCCAATTTGTCAGCGCCATGTAAGCACAGAAAAGCATCTCTCTCAGGAAAGAAACAATCTCAGGTACTTTTCAACCAGATAATGAATGTTTATGTAGAGAGGCTCCGCCACATTCCAAATCTATAGCGCTACAAGCCTCTCTAGGCATGTCCCACCCTCTATGTCTTTAGCATTGGCGATGGTATAGTCATCCAGCTAAAGCTGAGATCCATAGGTCGACACAGACTTCTTCCTACCCATCGTGATGAAGCAGTACCTCATAGAGAGTCCAGTGGGTCAGCAGCGGCTTGCACCCTTCTTACGGTAAACCATCAGCCTCCACAAATTCTCACACACCATGACTTACTTTCCAGCACTCAAGCAACCCTCATCCCCTCCAACGTGGGAAAGACCTACGGCGAGCTTCTGAGCCGCACGTGTCAGAAGATATTGGATATGGCCGAGCCCTTCACACGACCAGGGGGAAATGCAACGTACAAGAATCTCATAGCCTTGAAAGAAGGGGTGCCCGTAGGTCAATGGCGGGATAGTAACGACGGCCTTGGTGGAGGCAGATACCCATACGATGTCAATACTGCCCTGATGCCTGCAGCACTACGTGCAATTGCTGAGCTTGCGCACACTGGTGCATTTGAGAAAGAGGATGGATGGGGTGACATAGCTGATAAGCGTGCCGAAGTGTGGGAAACGTTGACCCCTGACTTCTTTAATGTAGAGCCGCACTCCAAAAACTCGTTAAGAGTACCCTTAGTACAGCAAGAACTGATCGCCTACAGGTCAAAATTCCCCGGGATGAGGCAAAATCCCGGCTCGAAAAATACAAAAGGAGCAGAGCGTTCCCTGGCCCATCTGGAGCGGACCAAATCCATGAAGATCTGTTACTCCAGGCAATAGCACTGAAGGAGGACGGCTCTGCAGTTGAAATAATGCATACTGATGCCTGTAAGCGTGTCCCCTTCCGTCTCGCCCCTAGATCGTCACTGCTAACAAGACTGCCTGTCTCTCCCAGGCTTCCGCCTCCTACTGCTTCCGCACCTAATCCGCTCTTCCAATCCAACATGCGTCACTCAACACCTCCAAACGGTCGACGCCCTTTGCACCTCCATCCTCCGTATATTTCCTGCGGGCCTCTTCACACCCGTTGGCATCCTCATCGCCAATCCAGCCTACAGCCTCGACTTCTCGCACTGGCGAAAATTCACAACAGGCGCCTACCACGGCACCGTCATTTGGACCTGGAACTCTCTCGCCATGCTCGCTAAAGGTCTCGAGGTCCAGCTCTCCGCCGCTACTAGTGCAGAGAAAGCCGGTATTGACGCCGTCACGGTCAAGTCTGCTGACCCGGATGTATATAGTAAGGTAAAGGGTAAGATGAAGCGTGCGTATGGAAAGTTGTGGGATACGATTGAGACGAATAAGGGCCATTTGAGCGCGGAGGTGTGGAGCTGGCGGTGGGATGAGAAAGAGGGATTTGTGTATGTGCCATTGAGTCATTTGCCTACGCCTGATGGGGCGGGGCAGACTGAAAGTAATGCGAGGCAGCTGTGGAGTTTGCCGGCACTTTTGGCGCTGGAAAGAAGGCGGGAGCTCGAAGTGTAGGCTTGGTTCATGTCGGGTGGAGCTGGAGAGACGAGGTTGGAAAGCAGCTGTGTGATGGCGGGAAGGGATACGAGAAGAGCATCAGCGGCCAGCTATCCTGTCTCGTGTCTGAAATTGCGCCGTCGTTATGTTTTTCTCTCGAGCCGTAGGAGACCGAGCAAGATCACACAGTGTGATTGGAGAAGGATTAGACCTATGAGAGTTGACTGTTCTTAAATTCCAATCCTGGCTTTCTTATTGAATCTTCTTTCCTATTTTGCGAACGCTGCTCACGAACAAACACGCCTATTCTCCGCTCTCTCAGCCTATATGGATAACCCTGTTCAATGGCTTGGAGCCTGATTGTGACTAAGCGTCCTCAACTCAGTCTCTCGCTGTTGTGTAATCGCACGGGATTTTGAGAGCCAGGCTTGGTAATAAGTCTCTGCTGTACTGTATAAGCTGAAGCCGAGTACAGTGGCACCAGCGAGTAAGGCTACCGCCTGATCGAGTTCCTTGACAGAGGTGTTGGATCTTGGTATCAGGCCGTGAGCGATCCGGGAGGCCGCAGTACGTGTCCATGGCCAGAACGGGGATGGCGAGTCAATCAAAAGTTGGAAGTACACCAGCAACAAATGTGAGGCGATAAACATTGGTAAGAGGAGCTTAGTAATGATTGTGAGCACCTCTATACTTTGGCTTTGTTTAAAGTCTCGCTCCCAGTCTCTGCGCGTTGCTTCTACATCTCGCTCCCGTTCTCTGCGCGTTGCTTCTACATCTCGCTCGGACGGTCGAACATGATGCTGATAACGAAGCATTGCAAAGAAGAGGGCGATTAGAATCAGTGCACAAATGACGCAGATGAGTAGCACTGCCATGACGATGAACAACATAACGCCAAAATTGTCCAAAAAGGGTCTGTTAAGGGTTTGCCCAACAGACGGGCTCACAGATGGCGAGAACTTAACGTAGCATGCAGTAGAGAAGCAGAAGAGACCCACTGTAGCCAGCAAGCACCCCCGTTTCACGCAACTAAAGCCGACTGCCAGTAGGAACAAGACTACGTCAATTGCCAGGAAGGTTTCGGTGACAATCAGAGTTGCTTCGATAGAGGCTGCCTTTTGCCCCAACGTGGCACCCTCCCTAGGGTAAGAGCGCACTTGGGTGATAAGGTCTGCTGCTGCAACGGTTGGGAAGGTGAGGACGGCGATCAGATCTGCAGTGATTGAGTCGCGAAGACGTTTGCGTGGATGCAGTGAAAAGGATATTAGACAAGCCAGAGCAGTGAGATACCAACCCATCACAGCCCCGGGGCCGTAGAAGGATGATACGAGGTCATACTGGTTTGATAGAGTAGCTGAAGTTGAAGACATAGAGCCTAGGTTGCCAAGTCGATCAGAAGCGAGTCTCTGGTTGAAGTTGGTCGTTGCTTCAAATCGTGGTGGTGCTTCAGTGTCTCTCAGCTTTGGAACAGTGGCTGTTTAGGCAGCAACTTGTAGATGTAGGACTGTAAGGCAACACGGAGATAACAAGGAAACTGGCAAAAATGCATCAAATTCTCGCGATTCTTGTACCAGCTTATTGTCGACGACAGGCGAGAACGATTCAGATTAATGATCAATGAGCCCTAATCTTTAGCTACAAAGCTCAGCCTAAGATAGAGACAGTAGCTTCAGACCATACTTTGATGAAGAATCATTACGAGGATATCAACCGTGCAGCCTGTTCTATCACCAAAATTGGCAGCTTCAGCCGAGAGTGTTCGACCATTTAAATCAAATATACACAACGCAGGGCTATTAGACCCATGAGGTAGGTGAATATACTATAAGAGCCATGTACAATTCTACTTCATTCTTCGAAACTATATTTCATCCACTCTCCCACAGCCCTCAAACTTTCCCACCGCACACCTTCGTCCTTGTCAGTCATCAGCTCCATTACCCTGCCCTTAATTCCCAATTTCTCTAACACACTTCTTCGGTCCGGAGCGTTTTTGACTAGACATCCAACATCATTACATGCAATGGCTAGCACTTGCTTATTATCGTCCCAGCTTTTACCCATTATCTCCTGAAGCTTCTTCGGTAATGCACCACCCTCGTTCTCAAGGATGTTCCGTGCATTTTCTCGCCAGAATGTCGTGTCCCGATGAGGCGGGCTCCACCGTAAGCGACCCGAGTTCACTTCGGCAGCGTACTCATCGAAGGTGGTTTGTGAGCTTGTGTATTCGTCTAGCATGTCAGTGAGGGCTTTGAGATCTTCAAGGAGGTCGGGGTCTGTAAGGTGGCGGCCTTTGAGGTTGGCGAGGAGAGCAGGAAGGCGGGCTGTCGTAGCAATGGGTAGGAGTGTCGATTTATTCGAAGGCGCGGAGAGAAGGTTTAGGAGTGTTGAGAGAAGGAGGCGAGTGGTTTTCTCTTTTGGAGAGAGGCGCAGAAGGTGTGTGTAGAGGGGTATGAGCTCTTGCTCTGTCTCGAGGCCTTTGCCAATAAGAGAGGCTTCGAAGCTCAGTTGCCAGATAGCAAGAAGGACGTGGTAGAGGAGTTGGAGCCCAACAAGTCCACTGAGACCACTTTCTGTAGTCGTGCGGATGCTGCTGCCTCCGTTTCGCAATGTCGAGTCATTCTCTTTGCTTACGCCGACTGCTGTGCGGAGTATGTCGAAGAGGGGATTGACGGTTTCTTCACGTAATTTCCAGAATATCTCGCGGGCTTTCCTGGTTCTCAGGAGAGCTGAATATTCTTGTACTGCGATATCTTGTAGGCCGCTATCTTGGCTTTTCGTAAGGGTGGACAGGTATTTGTAGAGCTGTGTTAGCGCTTCTTCTGTCTTCTGGTCTGACCTAGGAGACTGCAATTGGGCGGCTGAGAGGAGGCTGGTAAGAACGGATGACGCGAGCAGAGGTATTGGATCTTCAGGATTGGTAGAATGTGAAAGATATGGCGCCAATGGTCTATAGGGCTCTGGGTGTTCGAGAAGCTTAGAAGCTAGAAGTTGAGCATCTGAATCGCCCCCATTAGCTCTACAGGACTTAAAAGGGTCTGAGGGACAAGGATAAATTACCATTGATCAGATCTCCGGTAAGTACCAGCATATACTGTATAACATCTGCCCTTTTCGAGGCCGATTCGAGGACACTCTTTCCTTTGGTCCCGCCTAATATAAGGGACTGATAGGCCTCGACATCAGACTCAACAGTCTGGCGTCTCTGCTCCTTGCGCACTTTATCTACAGCTTTGATGGTCTTGAGATCATTGTCGGTTATTGTACCTGCTCTAACAGCACCCTCCCAGGGTATTGGCCTTGCCCGTATATTATTCTGAAGGGAGCTCAGGTAGGTTGGAGGGTCTAGGGACATTGCACCGTAACAGGTGAGAGACCTGCAAGCTGACTTGTGGGACGATTGCAAGGGTGTGTCTAGTGATAGAAGCTGCTCATGGTTACTGGGACGTTTAGGGCTTCGGCACCACTTGCCCTTTTTGTGTTCTTACGCGAAAACTTCCTTTCGACTCTTATTGGCACTGGCAGCCATGTTTCCTTTGCTAACATATTGATTCGAAGGATCACCGATAGCTATTAGATTTGTCGAAGATTTATACTGCTACTATGACGAGTCTCAAACGTTCTGTGGCTGATCCATATGCCTCCAATATATTAAGTAAAGTCTTCGTAAGGTCTACGAAAAACGGAAAGGTCCAGAAAGTCGTCAGAGAATTATACTTACGACAAGATATTCCATGTTCATCGAGACTATGTGCGGCTTGCTTGGCAATTGCCCCTGGAGACGCAAATGGCGTGGGTACGTTGAGAGATTACGTTACAAAGTACGTTGCCGAGTAGCTTGCTGATACTTGAAAGTTGCACCTTTTATCCTTTCAGAGAAGCCGGCAGGCACCAAGAGCTTCCCTGAAGGCCATTATCTTGTACCAGATACTAATGCATTGCTCAACGGCATGGATCTCTTCGAGCAAAAGTCTGGATTTTACGATGTCATAATACTCCAGACTGTTTTAGATGAGCTGAGAAATCGTTCGCTGCCTTTGTACAATCGGGTCATAGGTTTGACAAAGAGCGATGATAAGCACTTTTACGTCTTCTTCAATGACTTCCGATTGGAAACCTACGTTGTCAGGGAGCAGGGTGAGACTATCAACGACCGCAATGACAGGGCTGTCAGAAGAGCAGTCAGCTGGTATAGAGAGCATCTTCAAAATTCTCTTAATACCAGCAAGAAACCAAAACAATGTCCTGCTGTACTTATGCTCAGCGACGACAAGGAAAATCTACGAAAAGCCAAGGCAGAGGATCTCAACGCGTGCTCGTTGTCTACGTACGTATCGGGCCTCGAAGATGCTGACCGCCTCTTGGACATGATAAATGCTTCTCGCCAAATACAAGAGTCAAGGACTTCTGCCGCAGAAAAATTATATCCGGATTACCTTTCATTGCCTAAAATGATGACTGGGATTAGGGCTGGTACTCTTCACCAGGGCATCTTTAATGTCTCCCCGTATAATTATCTAGAGGGTTCTGTTCACGTTCCCGCATTTGACAAGTCCCTTCTCATTCTGGGTCGAGAAAATAGCAACAGAGCTGTATCGGGAGATGCTGTAGTTGTCGAGGTCTTACCAAAAGCTCAATGGAAAGCACCGTCTACTAAGATCATCGAAGAGGAGACTTTGAACAGGAACGACAACGCGGAGACTGAAGAAGGGGAAGGGGAAGCCGTGGTAACTGAACAGGAACGACGGGCCTTGCAGGAGGAAGTAAGGAAGACGCAAGGGAAAAGCCTTGAAGGTCGTCCACAACCCACTGCTAGAGTGGTAGGCGTGATCAAGCGCAATTGGCGTCAATATGTCGGCCACATTGACAGCAGCTCCAGTTCGGCAGGTAGTCAAGGCCGCAGACAGCAGACTGTGTTCCTGATTCCGATGGACAAGCGGATACCGAAGATCCGTTTGCGCACGCGCCAAGCTGATGAATTACTGGGTAAGCGAGTATTAGTTACCATCGATTCGTGGGATCAGGATTCCAGGTACCCAATGGGCCATTTTGTGAGGTCGCTTGGCGACTTGGAGACCAAAGGTGCAGAAACTGAAGCGCTATTGCTGGAATACGACGTGCAATACAGGCCATTTCCCAAGGGGGTCTTGGACTGTCTACCCCACGAAGGCCACGAGTGGAAGGTGCCTGCAAGTCTCACCGATTCCGGGTGGAAAGGAAGAAAGGATCTACGAGATCTCCTAGTCTGCAGTATCGACCCAGTAGGATGCCAAGATATTGATGATGCCCTCCATGCCCGACCTTTGCCTAATGGTAATTTTGAGATCGGGGTGCACATTGCTGATGTGTCGCATTTCGTAAAACCGAATAATGCAATGGATGCTGAAGCTAGCATACGAGGCACCACCGTCTACCTTGTAGACAAGCGTATTGACATGCTGCCTATGCTGCTAGGCACCGATCTATGTTCTCTGAAGCCATACGTCGAACGCTACGCATTCTCGGTTCTATGGGAGATAACGCAGGATGCGGAAATCATCAACTCCTCCTTCACCAAATCAGTCATTCGATCACGAGAAGCATTCAGCTATGAGCAAGCTCAGCTCCGTATTGATGATAAGAGCCAGAAGGACGATCTCACGCAAGGCATGCGGACTCTTCTAATGCTTTCCAAGAAGCTACGGCGGAAGCGTATGGATGCTGGTGCCCTCAACCTTGCCAGTCCTGAAGTGCGAGTGCAGACAGAATCAGAGACATCAGACCCAGTAGATGTGAAAACGAAAGAGCTTTTAGACACCAACTCGCTGGTGGAGGAATTCATGCTCCTCGCGAATATCAGCGTTGCTGGAAAAATTTACGAGTCCTTCCCCCAAACAGCCTTGCTCCGGCGTCATGCCCCACCACCTAAAAGTAATTTTGAGGAGCTTGCGAATCAATTGAAAACGAAGCGTGGACACAATCTTCGCACTGAAAGCTCCAGAGCTCTTGCAGATTCCTTAGACACATGCGTCGACCCAACAGAACCGTTCTTCAATACACTTATCCGCATAATGGCAACTAGATGCATGATGTCTGCGGAGTATTTTTGCTCAGGAACACAATCGTACCCAGAATTCCGCCATTACGGTCTGGCTAGCGAGATCTACACGCATTTCACCAGTCCAATCAGAAGATACGCCGACCTTGTGGCACATAGGCAACTTGCTGCCGCTATTGAATACGAGCAACTAGACGTCAGCCTACACAGCAAGCCGAAACTGGAAGAAGTGTGCAAGAATATTAACGTCAGACATCGAAATGCGCAGATGGCTGGGAGGGCCAGTGTAGAGTACTACGTGGGCCAAGCACTCAAGGGACGAATCATCGAGGAGGAAGGCTTTGTCATGAAAGTCTTCTCAAATGGGTTTGTGGTCTTTGTGCCTAGGTTTGGAATCGAAGGGTTGATACGCTTGGGAGATCTGGCAACCCCTGAACCTGAAGGGATCTTTGATGCAGAGGAATACGTGCTGAGGGTGTCCGGCTCTGTGAAGCTGGAAGTGGAATTGTTCCAAAAAGTTACGGTCAGGATCAGCGATGTGAAAGAAGAATCAACGGGTAAGAGAAAGATCAAGCTTGAATTGATCAAGCCTTGAAGACGCTGCCGGCATGCTTCCCAGGCCTTGACGTTACATCATAGAGCGGGAGCTGTGTCTCTGATATGCCCTTGTCTTTGGAGCTAGAAAGTACCACAAAAGGCAAGAATAAAACGTTGTCTCTGATCTGGGACAACTGCAGGCTTTGAGCCGGAGTCAAATTAGGGCATTGCCTTGTAGCCGTGCCGATGAGTGCACGCAATTGCATTAACCAGAAGCCTGCGTACTTTGAGCTACGTCTCATTTTAGCTCATTTGTTCTTCAACTTCGACTCTCATTGCCAAAAGATCCTAGTACTGGGTTGGCGCGGACAGCTCGGAGGACTTCCATCATTTGGATTAGGAAGCCTTTCTTTCTCCAACTGACACCTGTGCCCAGGGTCATGTCCAGGATAGGACTGAATGGATATGGATGCTGAAGCTTAACGCGATGCGGCAAGCTTCAGTGGGAGTGGTAAGGGCGTGAGATCAGGGGAGAAGTGACTACCTAAGCAGCATAGTAGCTAAGAGCTAGAACGTACTCTCTCTGATTGCCGGAATGCATACCAAGTGATAAACAGATTGGATAGGAGAAGATCAAGCTTACGTGCATTAGTGGCATGATTCAAGGCCACAGAAAGCACATTTGTATAGAACGTTTGCCTCACTCAATGTCTTGGGAGGCCTAGGACGCTTGGATTGGCTATCTCGCCACCTACTAAGAGGACCGCTAAGGCAGTCGGAGATTTGCTTTCTATCGCCGTGTACCACCCCATTACCCGTTATGCTCCCCAATAATCATACAGTCAGTAATTATAGAGTATCCAGCGACCGAGCGACAGTTCTGACTGTGCACCCTGACCTGGGCAGGCCCCTTTTTGTGTACTATCGTAGGTTAGGAGCGGGGTACCTGCAGGACAGCGGGCTGATCATCGCAAACTGGTGGCACCCGCAATAGCCAGTTTCAGTCTATGCAACCGCACGGCAAGCCACGAGCCTCCAAATTATTGAATGAGCGAAAAAATCGTTCATCTTCAACTTGACCACTCCCAGGCTTCATGCCATTCAAACACTCCACTTTCTTCTTCTCACTCTGAAAAGGGACACTTGTGGATTTTTGACATCCGGGCCATTCCTTTCTAACAGCGCCAACCTTTCCTAAGAGAGGCGTAGTCCTCCTTGAATGCCTTCGATCCCAGATCTCGTGAAATTAGTCACTTGGAGCCGGCGGGCGACAGATCCGCAAGTTTTGGCCTAAGAGCCTCCTTTTCCTTATCGAATCGATAATATTGCGCAAGAGGACGCCATATCCATACTTTTTTCGGGGTCTGGAATTCGACTACCGCGTTTAGGGGAGAACAATGAACCCAAGCCGTTGAGAAATGAAGTATGATGGACCGAGGGCGCCCCTCACGCCTCGATACCTCCAACCTCAACCCTCCTACCTCTACAATTCCTCCAGGCCGCCCAATCGTTTCTATACCAAAGACTGACGTTGTCCGGCGGAAGCCTGTACCCTCCTCGGCCACTACTGCTTCTCCAGCCACAGCTCGACTCCCATCCCTTTCCACGGGAGGCATCCTTGTGGCTGTCGGCGAGGAGAACTCTAATCATTACAACCAGCAGTCCTTTCTACAAGAGCCACCATCCCTGAACCGTGCCATTCCTGCTTCTCCAACCCTTGTTCCCCGTGATCTTGATCAGTAGGTCACACCTTGACAGCGACCTCCGCATTGCTGACCCGCCCTTACTGCAGATATCCTCGTGGTTTCTCCCCCCGTACTCCACAACCCTCACAAAACGGCTACTTCCTCCCCATCAGTTCCGAAAACAATAAGCCTTCTTCTTCCCGGCCACATCGCTCACGACAAGCAAGCGAGTCCGTTCTCCATGACACAGTCAGGGCTCAACGGGCTCCGAACAACGAGGGATTGCACCGTACAATGTCATTGCACCCTACGGGTCGCCCTAATAATGAACGACAAAACTCCGACCCTTCAGACCCTACCGTTATAACAAAAACGCCGAGGTCGCCTGGACCCAACAAATTGACTTCGTTTTTCGGATGGAAGACCTCGTCCCCAATAGCTGAAGTCTCGCCAACATCCTACTCCGACAAGAGCCATTCTCCAGCTCCCTCTCCTCTCTCCCCATCGCCAATGAGCTATGCGTCGTCGGCCAAGTCAATACCGCAGGCAATCGATACTTCAAAAGCCAATGCAACCATGAACACTACATATCTGCCAGGTACAGGGTTTCCCTTACCACCAGGCTCGGACATGATGGCATTTGCTTCAGATGTGGAGGAAGAGCTGCGGGAGGTCAGTACAGAGCTGGCTGGCTCTATCCGAAGAGAATTGGAATTAGAAGACCTTGTGGACCGGCTACAACTCGAAGCTACCCAAGGCCCAGATCTCGGGCGGCGTACCAGTGACTATTTCTCAGACTCGGGCAGTGGCTCCTACAGATATCCCATGAGCGATGCTGGGGCCGGCAAGGGTGAAGATCTGGCGAAGCAGAAAAGGCTGGTAGAACAGGAGAAGGCGCAGTTTAAACTTAGCATGACCCAGAAGCTCCAAGATGAACGTAGTCAACGGAAGCTACTCGAGGCGCATATACAACAACTAGAGGATCAACTCCAAAACGTAAGCAATCATGGCTGTCTGGTATTACTTAGCCCACTAACGAGATAATAGTTGGACAAGGAACGTGCAACCTCATCAACCGTTGCTACTCGCGTCCAGGACCTCGAAAGCTCACTAGAAGACCACCGCCGAAAGCTCCAGGAGGAACGGCAATTCAAAGAGAACTTCGAAGACCTGCTGACAGCACTTCGGGGCGAATTATCTCAGCACCGCGACGAACGAGACAATCTCCGAGACGAGATAGTGCCACAGCTTAAAGCACGCGTTGAGGGGCTAGAGGCAGAAGCCGCAGAATTCCAAAAATTAACGTATGAGAACACACGGATGCAGCAGGAATTGCAATCTCTCAAGAATGAGAACACCACATTAATGAACGCAAGGAGACTCCAATTGGAAATGCAAAATCATGGCTCACGGTTCAACTCCATTGCCGAAGAGGAAGACTCCTCCCCCCTCTCGGGGTCTGGGGGAGGCTTAACCAGGTCTGCCTCAGTGGCCCGAGGTTCAGGTGGATTGACACGGTCGACTTCCATAAAACGATCAAACTCGATATCGAACAAGGAGCGCGAATCTAGAGACTCACTTGCGGACCGCGTTAAGGATATTGAACTGCAGCGGGATGCTTTGCACCAGGCTCTAAAGAGCCTCCTTGATCGCCAAAATTATCAGAACAAGGAGCACGAAAAGAAGCTGCGGAACTTGGAAATTGAGAGAGATCGAGCATTGCAAAACCAATCGCCCCGGAAAATGGGCTATGAGAAAGAAGTGACGAATTTGCTGCACGAGATCAAGCAGCTTCGAAGGCGAGCAGAAGATGCCTCCATGGCAAAGTATCAGATCGAGAAGGGTCTGGGTGGGTTGAAGAAAGACCTCGATCGTGCCGAGCAGGAGACTAGCTCTCTAAGAAGCATTCTGCAAGAGAATGATATCCTAATTCCTGACATCTCTGTTCAGACGGCTCAGGACACCTCCACAGGAGCTTATGCCACTTCCTACTCCCTTGAGAAAGCCTACAGGGACCTACAAGTCACACAAGCCATATCTATAAGCAAACTCCGCGAGCTGCACGGTGGAGCACCTTCAAGTGCTGACGATGCTGACACAGCAGCGACAATGGAGAAATTGCTCCAGAGTATGAACAATGCCGAAGCTGAACGAGACTACGCCAAGAGACAGGCAGCAATCTTCCGAGCACAGGCAGAGTCATTGAAAGAAGCCGAGTCTTTCCATACCGGGGAAAATGCAGGTCTAGCAGATCAATTGACGGCGTCTGCGAACCGAGTCGAGGCACTATCATCGCAAGTCCGTCTTCAACTCGAATCCAACGCTAGTCTCCGCCAAAGACTTGCCGAAGCCGTCGGCAGAGGTGAAGCGGAACAAAAGAATTCCACTACACGCATCAACAGCATGCAAGGCAGACTCAAGTCCCTCGAAGACAAACTCATGAATGCACAGCAACACTCCGAAGAGGCCTTCGCCCAGCATGAAGAAGAAGTCCGTGAGCTCAGAGACAGCCAGAACTTGCAACTGCAGCGTCTGAAGAATGGTCTCCGCCAACCATCAAGATTTTCGTCTCGCGAAACTTCCCCAATCTCGCCGTCCATTGCTATGTTTGGCTCCCGATCGCCACGATTGGACAGGACGACGAGTGGAATCGGAATGAGTCTTGATGAGGCACTGAGGACGGAGTTCTTGGAGAAGAGGGTGCAGGAGTTGGAGAGGGCGCTGGGAGAAGCCGATCAGGAGATGGAGGAGGTGGTGGGGAAGATGAATCAGGCCCAGATCGAGGTTATGGAACTCCAGTCTGCAAGGTATGTCTCCTCAGACACTCTTAATCATGGTCGAACTAGGACGATGGCTGACTTTCTATCGCAGGGATGAGGCTATGCGCCAAACCCGCAGACTGCAAGCCGCCATCAACGCTGAGAAGGAAAATGTCGACTCCCTAATGAAGTAATCTCAGCCCTTTCTATGACACCGCTCAACTTTAAAATTATAGAACGACGCATTTTCGGTGGGGTATTCTGTTTTATTGCATTTGCATTTGGCATTATCTATGAGCATCTCTATGGATTCATTGCGTCGGCGTTTGGAGGAACCGAATCAAACTGGGATCTGGGCAGTGAAAAAAGCATCGTGGGCCAGTTGTTGTTTTGGCGCCACATCATAAACAAGGAGAAGGAACCATTGTTCTTCTATTAGCTCCGTTTGCTATGCTCTACATCGGCAGCTAATTGAGAAGAGAGGCGTGTCGTTGGCGTTATATACCCTCGTTTCTTCTATCTACGAATAGTGTATTTATAGTGGTATTGTGTGTGTGTACTTATGTATGAGCGAGCGAGTCAGGCGGGAACAAAAGGGATCATGAACGCGGCTGCGGCGAGGGCATAGCTTTGTAAAATGTCTTGTTGCAAGATGCTCGTCCTTGAAATTTCCCAGACCTTAGATGTATGAAGGAGTAAAGGAGACAACTAAGTATTCTAGTCCACACACAAAATTCTCGTCTATGTACAAATCCACCTCGTCGGTTTGTAAATATTCTGGTCTAGTCAGTCCAATTGCCAATCGTCCGATGGGCTAAACTTGTAGCTTGAGAACTGGTCTGGTGCTGCCTTAAGAAGGTGTATATTTCTGTAGATAGTAAGTACATCTACCTTATATCATCACTCTTACTGTTGTTGTTGCTATTATCATCAGTGTAATTGATGAGGGTAGCGTTGATATTGATAGCGACAGTGGAGATGGTGATGGTAGATATCAGCTAATCAAGAATGGGATTTTAAGGTGGCGATGACTATGGGATGTTAGGGTTGGTAATTGCCAGTTGATATGTAAATCGCCGGTCGATTTGCAAACAATTGTACGTCTACGTGGCTGACTAAGCGCATCGCATCTAATTGGCCTGAAAAATGCTGAAATTTCAGCTCGATGCTGACCCAATAACAAACCATCAACAAAATAAATCTTCAACAGTAATTCATCAGCATAGACGTCCAAAAGCCTCTTTCACCGGATATTTCTGATATACCATTTCCTCACACCGGATTCTTTTGATATACCAATGCCCTTTCCCAATGATGCGTTACTTTCTCGTTTCACCACAAAAATTTTCAATCGTCTATTTTCCCGAGTCGAGACAGCAGTAGGAAATATACCGTTAGCATAGCTGATATACCTAATATGAGTATGATGTTGTTTACGATTTTCACTTTCCTGCTTGGTGGCTGGGTTGCTGGTTCCGGCGCTGGGGGTGGATTGCTTTTAGGTTTGGGTTTCGAGGGTGCTGGCAAGGGGATCTGCTCTGTAGGTTGGGGGAGGATGGGCTCTGCTACTGGTGGTAAAGAAATAATTT
This sequence comes from Cladonia uncialis, assembly GCA_002927785.1. Classification (NCBI taxonomy): domain Eukaryota; kingdom Fungi; phylum Ascomycota; class Lecanoromycetes; order Lecanorales; family Cladoniaceae; genus Cladonia; species Cladonia uncialis. The sequence goes on along the minus strand of NAPT01000124.1, from coordinate 27,248 downwards.
GCTCCGCTAGTGGGAGTTGCACCGTGGGTAGTGCTGCTGTCTTGTGCGAATCTGCTGTCATGTTTTGAAGGCGGCTGTTGAAGATCTTGATGAATGAATCGCAGAGTGGCTTGTCGATAGTCTGCTTGGGTTAGCAAGGAGATAACGTGTATAAGTATCCATAACAAGGCTGGGTGGTTACTTCATTGTTGTCTGCCAGACAGAGAGAGACGAACGCGATCTGGTCCGAGAGTTGGAGCTGGGTATGGGCGGTATTGTTTGCTTGGCTCTGGACTCGGTAGATTAATGTGCCATATGTGATGGCTGAGATTGTCATGGTGAGGCCGAAGAAGGCGGTTATGGCGTTGAACCAGATGAGGGTCTTGATCGATCTATCCGCTGCTTTGCAGGGTTGACAAGTATGTTCGCTCGCGTTGAGCTTTCTCTCTTCTCTTTCTTGGGCCACCCATTCTGCTAATGCTGCTGTTGCCGCCATTTGAACTGAAGTGCGAGCAGAATTTCCTCGGAACTAAAAGAACAATTGGGACGCAAAGCTGATAATGGAGCGATTTGAGAGGCCATAATTCCACGAAAATTGATGAATATAACTGTTTGTGTTCTTTGGTGAGGCCTTTTCTCTTCGCTGTCTATGTTCGGGCATCTGAGGAGCAGCGCTGTGGGCCATTTAAAGGGGGGGCTGAGCAGGGCTTGGCGCAGCCCATGCAACAAGGAGAGGTAGTAGGACTGTCACATTAGGTAGGACTTGGTTTCGTATTAGAGACGCATGTTAACAATAGCTCGCGCGACAGCAAGTGACTTCCTATCAAACGACATCTGTCTCCATCGCTTGCATACCACCGTGGTAAACGGCCAAAGTCAACTGCAGTCGGTTTATGAGCAAGATGTGGAGAATTTGCGAAATGTCTCAGAGGAACTTGTTAGTAGGCAGCTTCAGATGATGCCAATGCCACGCTGTGGATGAGGGATAATGAAGATGATAGTCCTACAGGTCTTGTGGTGCGCTCTGTCCCTCTTCGGGGTTGAGGCTCTGGGCTTCGGGAACGAAGTTTGGGGGCTGAGACCTCGGCCGAGGGGGGCGAAGTTGGCCAAGTCCTCCACCTTTCTACGAGAGACTGGGCGCTGAACGGATGAGCTGTTACTCGTCATACATGTAATTCCGGGTGAACGAGGAAAGTAGACGGATTCTCCTCAATGGTCAGAGCTGTTCGCAACTAATCGTCCAGCAAGAAGACTAATGACGTAGGTTGCAAACAATACACAGCCATTGGCAGGGCGAGCACAGTCGACTACTAGGCTGCGCATTTTGGGAGCACCTACCCCATTGCCAGTCTTGTTAAAATGAGAAGGTCATAGCTACAGCGATAGGTCCATAACCATTGTCTTGGGAGGTATCATTGTGCTATCCACAGCTTCTCCGCCGCGCAGCTCAGCGGAGCACGTTGCATCAACCAGGCTTAGGGCAGGTGCGAACATAGTCTCCTTCTTTCTAGAGCTACTTCAAATGACATCTTCGCCTGCAAAAGATTTTGCATCATGAACGTTGATATTCATGTTACACATGTCAAGTATGGATGAAGGTGATTGGCGACTACAGTAACCATTGAATTGTGGCGGCACGAGGAGCGAAAGAAAGTTGTTCGAGCCTTTTCGATCCGGATATGGACAATCTTTCATAAAATCCGTGCGCGGCGAGGACTTATGAGGTAGGGCACCATCTTGACGTATGGCAAAGCCTGAGTCCTGTCAGCTGTTTGATTAGTGAGTCGATGGACGTATGCAACAGATAACCTTGACATACCGACTGTGTCGTATTCTCTCATTTGTTGTCCTTCGCGCGCTTGTCTTCTGCATTCGACATCTCTGGTCTCGCATCCTTGGTCTTCCGCTTCACTTCCGATAAGTACTCCAGCATCCTCAGGTCGCTCTGGGGCTCGTCCGTTGCTTTGACAGCTGCTTCAGTGGTGTTAATACACGACTGCCACTTGTACAACTTTGGACAAAGGGTCGCTAACTTGTCGACTGAGCCTCGTGGGCATGATCTGCATAAGCTTCGTCCCAATTGGAAATCCACTCAGACACCGGCAGACCTCGCCGGGGATTCTTGGCGCAATCTAACAAAGATTGTTGATACTTCTGGCCTCTCGGGAGGTATTGACTAGCCTCTGAATGCTTATGGGACTTTCCCAGCTGATTGAGGTTGGGGAGACTAGAGGGAAGGTCAGCCGCGAAATGATTTTCATCCCCACACTTCTAGAGGTATGATAGGAGGAACGTCAAATCTCAAAGATTTTAAGTAGGGATCGTGCACGGGCACCGACTGAGACATTTTTCCGCAGAGTAAACTAACGTCATGGTGTTTGTCAACAAGAGTGATGTCTATCCTACCCACGATCAAGGATGGCTTTTACGGCGTCGAATTATGATCTCCAAGTAAAGAGCTCTGGCTCCTTGTGATGGGAAACGAAATACAAGGGCTGTGGGGTCTTTTTGAAGTAAGATCTCACGCACAGTCCGACCAAGGTGCCGCCCTCTGTAGCTCGACTTGTATGAGTAAAGAGGGAAGTAGGCCCAAGCGAGCGGCCGCTAAGTGTTCGTTCATACATACCGGGACTCTGGTAATAGAGCCCCTGTGGTTTTCAACCTGACACGTTGCTTACAGAACGGAGGGTGTTTTCACGTCGGCGGATCACGCGAAACACCCTTTGAATTGGGCCGGGCCACGACCGCAGACTGAACCCTCAGGTAAATCAGGTATTCGGCGCTAGGCCCAGTGGACATGTATATCCATGCATATTGGCAAGCATGGACTGTCAGCACCAACCAGCGCATCATGTACACTGCATAGGAAGGGGAATGTGCATAGATGACTGCCGAAAGAGAACTCAATTTTGGCGCTTTTGATAGAGCTCCGGGGATTTGTGTCTTTAACTTCGTGGGGGTTGGCCACTTGTTGCGCTCATCGATCATCGATAACCAAGATCGAATGGCAGTGGTGGCACCGATCGAGAAACAAAGGTACAGGACAATAAGTGCACCCCCAGTTCACAAAGGACAAGTATACGAGATGCAGCCAGCTACAGCTCGAAACTTTCACAGCAAGCTCACGTTAGGAACCGCAATCATTGTTCGGGCGCTAGAGGTAGCTGTATGTTTATCTGTCGGCATCACAAATGGGTTGTCGAATGAACAAGTACGGGCATGTGTTGTTTCTCGTAGGATCGCGGGCTGACCCTGTGGGCTCCACTACTCAGTAGCGAGGATGTCCGAAACCATCTTGATTTTACAGCAAAAGCGGCGGGATGTTAGACCCGCGGTCTCAAAATCCATAGCAAGTTCACGAGGACTCCGGACATTAGCGCTGTCCATATTTGAGAATAAGCAGACCTCGCTTTGGCACAGTTTCCTACGCGTTTTATCGGCTTCCAAATTCACCTCATCTGAATAGGCAGCAACGTTAGCCGTTTGGTAATGATCGTCGTCGTCGATTACTGCAATAAATTCTCCTTAAGATGAGCTTATGATACGGTGAAGACGTGAATCAGAATGGATGGCTCGCCTGGATGGCCAACTGTAGTTTATCGCCTCCCCGGGAGACTATAAGAATGGGTAAGTACATAGTCCTGTTTGAAGCGGGACGTGCACTCCTCATGCAGATCTGGGAACTGCGGCTAATACAATAGCGATCAGGCGTTGTCCCCCGCAAATGCGACGATCAGCTTTGTTCGTGACTCAATCTGTTCGTCCTGCGCAAGACTTGACCAGGCTCCAAGAGGAAGGTGGACGCTCCTGCAGAAGACTGCCTATCACGGCAGGTGATGGGATAAGGGGACGATGTATGCGTGAGGGATATGTGGTATTAGATTACGTAGGCATTTTAAGGGGGCCTTTCTATAATGCAGCTAGGTACTCCCTACATCAACGTCGCCAGCCGTGGTGGAATTTGTGGAGCCTTCCCGCAAGCCTTCCAGCCACGTTGTTCGGCGACTTATGCCAGTCTCGCATGTGACAGGAGTCATGGATGACACCTCCCTAACGACTCAGCTAGATTGTGCATACCAGATGCGAGTCTACTCTGTTTTTGGACGTTATCAGGACCAGCCCGTTATCGAATATTGTACGCAAAAGCGTTATCTATGTCAACCTTTCTCCTTGCGATGTTGCAGCGGCACTTTACACATTTGTTTGCAAGGACTTCGATGGGCAAGACCATACAATTGATTGGACCTCTCATTCGCCGCAAGCAGCTAGCTAGAAAGCTCCTTAAAAATCTTGCCACCAGCTTGCATGCGAGGTTAGCCGCGATATTTACATGGGTTGTAGCTGTATGGTTAACGAAGTCATTCAACGAATACTAAGCAGTAAGAAATAGGGCACATGTCAGGTTCGCGAAGCAGTGAATTCGATATTTTGGCTAGATCATGAGCAACAAAAATGCCATGTTAGAGTTTTGGTTGCCGTACATCGCTTCGATCGAGGATTCTTCACAGCCAGGGCACTTGACTTCATGATTAAAGGATTTTAGCCCCATAATGGTCCTCTTCTCCTCTCTAGAAGGACTGAACATTGTTCTCAGGTTATAGCAAAGCCCAAGATGCTCTCTTCGTGGAGAAGTCATCTCCAATAAGCTTCTTGAGACAGCTATGAGGCACAAAATCACCTCTAGAAAAAGTTACTGCCCCTCACAGATCTGCTTTCTTTCGCACTCCTTCTAGGTGAGTCAGCTGTATGCGGCCACACGGATGGTGAGCCTTTAATGCTAATAGAGAGCCTGTCGAGCTATCGACGGCACTGTTTGCGAAAAGACTCGGATTCCTCAGCGGGGCGTATGCGATCACTCTGTTCGGGCGCAAGACATGCCGAGGGGAGCGACATGGGGGGTACTATTGGTCCCTTCGCCTTACTTGGTCAGGCACCACCATATTCAGACCGAACCCCGAACCCCACCCTGCACCCTTATCTTCAAGCCGAAGACCGCTTTGCATGAATGCTTAATTATCTTGCCCTGGAAGCATCCTTCCCAACATGTGGATGAAGCCGATATCTGGAGCCAGCACTGACCGCTAATCCGTCTTTTCACAAGTGTAAGATTACAGCCTCTCCTATCATTAAAAGATATCGACAGGCAGGTATGGTGGGATTCGTGGGAATTCTGCTCCGACTATCTTTGATACGGTTCATGATTTCCCCTGTTCGTTGAGTAAAGTGAAGACTCAAATTGTCAACTCTTCAACCAGAGTTGCCCATCGAAACTTTTCTTATGTGTGGGGGAGCCAATCTGTTTGCTTAAGTTGCTTTGGCTAATCCTTTGATGATATCTAAAAGATTTTCGAAGACAATCGAAGCCTTTTGGCTTAATGGCTTCTTTCTGAGGTGGTTCAATAGTCCCTCTATGCTCGCCCCTCGCTTGACTTAATACTCAATGCACATAATGCACTAATATAAGCTATGGAAGACGTTCCCAATGATCCTAAATTTTTCGTGTAACAGGGGCGCATCAGCTAAAAACCAATCAAAAAGGCTGGGTCATGGCCATACTCAGATCAATATTTAATTTTGGAAAACCTACATCATTGTGTGAAAGGATTCTGGTTTTATTGGCAACCGACTTCAACTATTGACATTTTCTCGTTCAAGACACGTCTCGAATGCAGGAGTATTTCGTGATTCCCTACTCTTGCACATGCCCAAAACATCGCCAACCCTACAAATCATGCCGAACTTCACACTCAAGATGTCGGCTACACCATGTAACCGGCATCCTTACCGATAGCGATAAAGTCCATCACCTTCAGATGCCGCCTCATCACCAACCAAGACATGCAAAGACCATAATTATCCAGTCAGAATGCATCACAAAGAAGGGAAATAGCTACATAAGAACCTTCCTATGCCACTGAAAGGCTCCGTGTTCTGGACCAGCAACCCACCACCGGACATTTGGAACTCTTGCTGGGCTTTAATTGAGCGAGGTGAGAACAGTTTTGGAGATGATATGGGTGTACTTCCTTCTTTCTGCGCTATTATATGGAAGAAGAGGACTACAGGGTCCGATTTCAAGAGCTTGGCTCAGGAGTCGACCACTTCGAAGAAGAAATAATCAGGAAACGCTACAATATCCCGTGAGCGCCGTCAGGGACGAGCGTTGATAGTGAAATATAGCGAATCAGCCCATGTGCAATTCAGAAGTCGACGCCGAAGATGTTGAGCAAGCCCATCTGATCAGCTCAAGCGCTCGTATGCCGCCAAGAAGACTTGTTCCAATGCAAACCTTGGAACAATTATACGTGGACAAAGACACGCTACTATTCTGCGCACGGCTGTCATACGGGAGACCGTTGTATGCGGAGGGAATTGCGCCGTTGATCTGTGGACTGGTATTATCCACTGCTGCGGTACTACGCTAGCGAGCTGGATCAAAGCCCATAGATGGGTATATATGTCCAACGTACCTTGGCTGAAGACCGAAAGACGATCTACATACTCCCGAGCTCTCTCCTTGTCTCAACTGCATATAGCGTAAGATATCCCTACCAATACCCCCTTTCCCACCTTCCAACTCTTTCCTATTACCATCTCCATCCACAGCCTCAACAACTCCAGCGCATATAACAAGCCCGTTTAGCATAATAAACTCACTCACTCAGCTCAACGAACATATTAGGCCCGGAAAAACTTCGTGAACCATAGCAATCGTGAAGGAGGTATGAATTCGCCTTATAGACTCAAAATCGAACCTATTCTAGCAGAACTCTCAGTGCTCATCATATAGAAGAAGTCACAAGGACTAGCTATAGATTAATCATGGACTGGCATTCCCTCAACCCATAAGCCATCAATGCCCATCTTCGCCGCAGCCTTACCAGATATCCACCCTACCCCCGCTCTGGAATCAGTCCGGTGGTAGTTAGATAATTTGCTTTATCATTCACAGATGTGCCGGCGGTATCAGGGTCTTAATGTTCGAACTTGTGCCCGAATTCTCATAGCACGCGGTGATAACGGGAGAGGGGGAGATATGGTACAAGCGGCTTGTCTTATAGATAACGCATGTTATGTGCCGAGCAGGTTAAAGGGCCATGGAATTTCACGGTTTGATCGTCGATTAGGGAGCGTGAGATTGTGGAGGAATTTATGAATATGGCAGATGGAGTCTTGAAGTATCAGTAGCCGAGCATGTAGAAAGGTTGATGAGGTGGCGCGATATAATTCGATAAGCTTACGAGGAGCTTTGGCTTTGATATGCTTTGCAGGACTTTCGCTTGACATCCTGAGAAATCTCAGGATAAGGCATAGGAAGTAGAATCACAGATGACAGGACTTTCAGAGGTGATAATTGAGGGACGAAGTTTTCAGCTATTCAACCAAGCCATTACTTATGTATGGGCCGTCCAGCGCAAGCTATGTACACCAATTTGTAGCCGGTCACCTACCCATGGGACTCTCATTGCTCATCAATAGTCAGAACCGATAGGTGAAACCCATAACCCATTAAAGCCGGAAGCAACCCTTCCTGAGTACTCCTACAAACATCATGCTACTCAGCCTCAAGCATGTTATCAGCCTCTTTTTCTCCGTGCGTAGCCTCTGCACGCCGATCCGGTCGAAACACCGAAGCACCGAAACACCAGCCCACCACCGTTCTATGCTGTTTGCAAGAAAAGAAGAACGGCCCCTGAAGTACCCTTTTGAAGTAACGATTTGGTAAACTCGAGCGACATAGTGTACATGGGTATAAGAAAAGGTCAAGAGTTGATTCAATCTTTGCTGTTGTCAATAAGCCGCCTGTGGCGGAGCCAGCCTTGAGGGCCCAGGAGCTGGTGTGATTTCTGGCACTTGGCTCGGAGGAACATGTTTCGCTTTCGGATCGTCAACGACAACAGGATCACGCGGATCCGTGCCAGGATGGATCTCTACGCCTTCTTGGTCTTTAAGCTGAGATCTACCATCTTGACTGAACCTGGAAGGACCTTCCTCACTTCTCCTGCCAATCGGAGACCAGCCAGCCACACTGCCAGCAACAATACCGGTGGCCATCATTGCAGCAGCTGGACCGAAAGCCGAGTTTGACCGTGACCTCCGTGACCGTCGTGTCTTTGACCTCCGAGAGTCAGGGCTACGTGGCGTCCGTTGACTAGCGGAATCACTGCCTGCCGGATCACCGGTGGGCGTCTGAGGTGGCGAATTACCCCGGGACTTAGAGCGGAAAGAACCACTTCTTGATCGCGGCAGTAATGCTTCCACTGGGTGTGCAAGCTTATACTTGAGCACATTGAGACGACCACCGCGAAGCATCTTCATGAATGCCAACTCGTCCCTAATTTCCTCTAGAGCAGGGTTCCATTCGTAAGGCTGGCGCTCCTCATCAGAGACTAATACCTTTGGCGCTGCCTTTCGCACGAACCATGAAGGAGTCAAATTCCGTATCAAGTCGTCCGGGATAAGTCGTAAAAGGACGCCCACAGGTATGGAGAGGAATCCAAGGATTACAGAGTAGAGCCATTGAGCGCGATTGAGACGGTGCACAGAGAACGCAGCTCCGCCAATGAAGACTATCATGATCTGGCCCGCAATGATTATGAATTGAATGCCGATGAAGAAGTAATTGCGGTGGATGCCTTCGAAGATGTTCAGTTTGTTGTCGAGCCGCCTGTTGTTGTATTGGTTAAAAATTTGCATCCAGACAAATGTATTGAAGACCAAGGTCTGCAACTGCTCCTGCTCGCGTTGTGATTGGTATGAAAGCAAAGTTGGTCCGGCGAAATACAAAATCAGCGTGACTACAAGTTGAAAGATGCATTGACCAACGATCATCTTCCACATCGGCAACGTAATCAAAGGTGCAGATTTGGGTTGTGGATCGCGGTTCAAAATGCTCGGTGAGGGCGGATCAGTAGCCAAAGCAAGGGCGGCGAAAGTGTCCATGATGAGGTTGACCCAAAGTAGCTGGACAGCAGTCAATACCGAGGTCTCTGTACTGCTAGAAACAGCAGAGACGAATGTCAAGACGACTGCGGTGATATTTACGGTGACTTGAAACTGCCTGGAATTAGACGATAAAGTTTTAGAAGGATAGTGAACGAACCTGAAGGAATTTCTTGACGGAATCATTGACAGCTCTGCCCCACATGATTGCTTTGACGATCGAGGCAAAATTATCATCCATCAGGATGATAGCTGAAGCCTCCTTTGCCACTTCGGTCCCAGCGATGCCCATCGAAAACCCTACATCCGCAGTCTTGAGGGCGGGTGCATCATTCGTTCCATCACCAGTCACAGCTACTGTCTCTCCTAGTTCTTTCAACCTTTGGACTAGCTTCTGCTTATCACTTGGACTCGACCGAGCCAGGACCTGAAGCTTTGGAATAATCTTATCCTTATCCTTATCCTCTAGATTCCTGAAAGCAGGACCTTCCATGACTACACCCCCAGGAGTGTAGATCCCGCACTCTTGCGCAATGGCTTTTGCAGTCAGAAGATTGTCACCTGTAACCATCCGAACGAATACGCCAGCTTTCTGGCAGGCATCGACTGCATCCGTAACACCTTCTCGTAGGGGATCTTGTATACCAACAATGCCAAGGAATACCATATCCCTGAAGACCTCGTCGAAAACTGCAAGCTTCGGGTCATCCTCTTGGGTCGCTATTCCCTTTGGAGGCCATTGCTCGAAGTCTTTATATAGAAGGCCGATAGTACGTAGCGATCGTGAAGCGTAGTTCTCAATGCGTTGGCCAAGTATTTCCTTGTCCTCGGGTGTCATGTCCATTTCGGAAACTTCCATTGTAGGATCACGTATGATTTTCGTACACTTCTCAAGTAGTATCTCGGACGCACCCTTAACTAACATTCGGTAGCGTCTTTCGGGTGCCTTGACAACGGCAGCCATACATTTCCTACCCGAGTCAAAGGGCACAAATTGCACGATGTCAACGTTGGCCCTCTCTTCATTCAGAGCTCCCATGGCGAGATGATCCCGGGCAAAGCTGAGTAGAGCCGTCTCGGTTTTGGACCCTACGAACGTAATTTGGCCACCGTCATCATCATTCTCGAAAGCCGTCGAATTAATGGTGATCGAATGCCTCAGAAGTGTCTTTACATCATTTGCAAGTGACGAGACGAAAGCATCAGGAGGTCGGTCCTCCTCATCTTCTTCAGATGCAATAGCTTTGCCTTTAACAGGCGATTCTGGCGAAGTTGATGCTGAAGTATCAGGGCTGCTCTTGTTCCCGAATGATACAGAAGTACCTAAGACACCCGCAACCGTTGACATCTTGTTCTGGGTGAGGGTACCTGTTTTATCAGAACAAACGGTTGTCGCGTTGCCCATTGTCTCGCACGCTTGTAAATGGCGAACTAGATTGTTATCCTTTAGCATCCTAGTGGTTGCAAATGCGAGCGCCAAGGTAACAGCAAGTGGCAGACCCTCTGGGACCGCAACAACCACGATAGTTACAGCGACTATGAAAACTTGTAGGAAACGCTGCCCCTTTGCGCTGGCTCCGCCTTGAATTGTGTGCAACTCAACCAAGAACCTGATGAAGGTTGCGATGAAGAGAAGAGCCCCAGCGCTGAGGCCTAATTTGGCTATCCAATCTGCGAGAATATTAAGTTTGACTTGCAAAGGGGTCTTATCAATGTCATCACGGAGAGACATTAGAATCTTGCCGTGGACGGAATTGACCCCTACAGCTGTGACAAGAAATGTTCCGATGCCTTCAGTGACTTTGCCACCAGAGAGTATGAAGGGGTCTATCTTAGCAAGATTGTGATGTGCCTCGATAGCAGCGTAAGCTTCGTCTCCCGAATGTTTCTTGAGTACATCAGACTCCCCAGTGGCCGACGATTCATCGCATTTGAGGTTATGCCCTGAAATGAAGATACCATCAACTGGGATCATGTCTCCAGGCTCTAGATGCATGACATCTCCAACCAGGATGTCGTGCACTGAGACCTCTCGGGATTTACCCGATCGAATGACTTTGACGTTCCTATCCTCTTTCTTCTTGTTGAGCTTGACAAATTGTCGTTCCTTTTGATAATCATTCGCAGCGCCTACAACGACAACAATGATGATAGCCACCATGATGGCTACGCCTTCAACCCACTCTACAGGTGCCTCCCCACCAGGCTGTGGCGTGGTCGACTGATATATGCCCAGACCTAGAGACACAGCGGCGGCAACAGTAAGAAGTATTAGAATCTTATCGTTGTATGCCAACCAGGCAAGCTGAAGAAAACTCTTTGCCTTTCTCTCCTCGAGGCGGTTTTCTTTGAATATGCGTTTGCGATCCAGGAAAGAGTCTTCAGAGATCTTGGTTGTTGTTGTCGCTCTCTTCAAGAGATAGCCCCCGAGTTCCTCAGGATCTTTACGCTGCGAACCTGCCGCTACAGCTTCATCGAACGTAACGTTCCCATCTAGTAGCTTCTCATCAAGAGAAAGCCCAGCCATTCGGTCGGTCCGCAGCCCTTTCTCGAGACCTTTTAGTCCTCCGAGTGCGTGAAATGCAGCAAGGCTCTTGGGACTGTGCAACTTTCCCAGTTGGCCGGGAGAGAATGCGAACTTGTTGTCGTCGACTTGGAAATCGCCATCAGTGTCAAGATCTGGTTTTAATGCATCTGCATCATTGATTATATTATCATTACTGGCTGTGGTGCTTGCTCTGTCCTCAGCTGTCCAAGCTAAGGAAGAGACCGAAGTCGTACCGCTGTACGTTGTTGGGGATTGACCATGCTCATCCGAATCAACGGAATTCCCTCTTGAGCGAGTGTTTGGCACAGCCAGGAAGTTGTCGGGTCGCAGTTCCGCCCATTTGGTAGTAGGGGAGGAAACATTGTGTGGCGAGGTTGGTCGGTTGCTTTCGAAGGAGTGCGCAGCTCGGAGGTCCGTTCTTGGGGACTCGGTCACTAATGGACCGGGCTCTCGATCGCTTTCGTCATCCTGTTCACCCTACAGCCGTGTCATATCAGCAACCACTCACAATAATAATAGGGTATACAGGTCCACGCGGTGAAAACTGACAGGGGAGGTATCAATGGTAATTGTAGGCGCTCGAGGCCGCCGGGGAACATAGGGTGAGGGCGGCGATGAGTCAACATCGGCCTCAACTTCCGGCATGGTACGCCGGGTATGTTGACCTTTAGAGTGCGTGCTCCAGTACGCTCTCCTTATAGTCACATGTATGCAGAAAAAGTATGGTATAATGTATGGCGTGGCGCTGCGCAAGTAGAAATAGAAGCGTTCTTTCAATGGTGCCCCAGTCTTCGGTGTTCAGAAATGGTGATGGACTATGAAGCTCTGAGGATGGAGAGATTGGGGGAGGAAGGAGCAAAGCTTCGAACACTTCAATGGAACGATCCGAGGTTTCCTAAGGCAGGCGCAGTGTCAGTAAAAGATCCCCCAAGTGTCAAGAAATCAACAAATGCTCGGACCGAAGCTGCAAGTCTTTCTCGATTCCTCTGCACTCGCACCTTTTGCTGTAACTGAAGTTTGCTGCGTCTTGGCCGTCTTGAATGGTCTTCCGGAGCTCTTCTCACAGCTATTGCTGGCCTCTTCCCAATCTCCTTCAACACGGGTGGAGGCCAGTGAACCCAGCAATCTTCCATAGACGGTCATTCCTCGCCTAGGGGATGCCATCAGGTGCAGAGCTCAACAGCTGTCCATTATGGGGGTCCAAAGGGCTGGCGGCAGTAATAGATACTAGAATATGCTAGGAGACGAGCGGACAATGGCCGGGGTACCAGGGCGAGCCAAAATACCCTCTGCAGTGAGAGGTTCTGTCATTGAAAGCGAACGGCGCTAAAGGAGGCTGTGCACTTGGAGCTAGACTATTGTCGGAAGGACGACTGGCGGCAAAAGTCCGAGATTGCCGCACAAAGGCGTCCATGAGAGAATGAACAAGCATCTACATCTCTCTCTCGATAACTGATGAATTTTGCTCATTTTTGCATATTGTGGTCATCATGGAAGTATGATCTCATCCATCATATCTTCTATCTGTCCTTAGGGTTACATTTCTAAGGTGCTTTGGCGGGCCGACTCGGCCTAGGGCGATCTTCAGGTCATTATCCTGCGGCCGCAAATCAGACCTGCCCGCTAAATCATAGGGTGCATGAAGCACGAAGAACTGACCCAGCTGACTCCTTGCAGGCATTGGAGCAGGAAACTGTCAGAAATTTCATTGGCGCCTACACAAACAACGTTTCTCGTTAGTGGCCAAAGCGTTAATTTTCACCCACACGAAACGTGGCCTTGAGGCAACGCAGCACATGCAATGCACCTCGAAGCACGGATTACTAAGAAGGCTGTGCTCCAGTAGAGCGCATTGTCCCCATATTCTCTGGCCAATAGACTTCATCCAGCACTGACCACCTGTAGTCTTGCTTTTCCCTTACATGGAAGCTGAGGTCTTATGGAGGGTTGACCTATGCAGATGTCGCTCTCATTGTCCACAAGTCTAATGTTTCCCCATTCCTCTTTTTCTTGCCCTTTCCGCTCTTCGCTCCCCGCGCCTCCGCCTGGATGATACTTTTACTCAAGAAGGCGAAAGAATCGACAAGCTCAGGCATTCTATCAGCTGCCGCAAAGCACGCAGCGAGATCTGAGCCTTCTTCGGCGATTAGGGCCGCCAGATCCATACTCTTCAAGAGCAGGTCACGACTCAGGTAGCGCGAGCTCAGGTCCAAAACCGTGTTGTAAGCCAATATCACTTCAGGCAGACATGCCGCGCGTATTTCCTTGAGGTCTTCGGCTTCTGCCTCTAGTTCCAGGATCAGTCACCTCTCTGGGGTTGGTGCAAATCATGCTTACCATTCTCGGCCTTCTGCAGCCATCCATGAAGTAGTGGCTCCATGGCCGTTTCAACCCTGTTATATGCTTTATGGAATGCGCCCTTCCACGTTCTGAGATCTTGTCGCGCTTCCACGCGTCTAACGATAAGGATATGGTCAGGATAGACAAGGTTCTTTAAGTTCCGGATTTGACTTACCTCCCGCCCTCATCAGCTAGATGTTTCCATTCTTCTAATGCATCAAGAGCAATGAATAGATTTTCAAGGTCCTTGAAGGTTCTCGCCAGCTCTAGGAGCAATTCGCGGTCGTTGTCCACAGGTCTTGCAGATGAGCTATGGGGACGGCGTTGACTGCTCGTACGGTGTGATCTCGTGCTTCTAAAGACGTCCCTCTCTTCCCCATCATCATCACTTGGATGCACATCTTTACTGATATCTGTCGTACGGCCTAGAATATATTTGGTCTTGGCTAGTGAAAGATGAGAAAGTGACACGGTTTGCGATAACTTCCTCGCTGCGGCTAATCCATGGGAGCCTATGGTTTAAGACTGATGTCAATAATGATTTTAGCAAAATGGACAGACTTCCTTACGCAAAAGATGTTTGTATATCAGGGCTCCTATTGTCATGGTCTGCGTCCAATGACCGTCCATTAGCAAGTACCACTCGAAACCATGAATGAGGTCATATTGATCGTCCGTGATTGAATCGCCAATGAAATTTGGCTGGATTTGCCGAAGCGCCATTACATCCTTGCGGCTCTGCTCGAGTATGGCTATAGGTGGATACTTGGGAGGGATAGACCCCTCTGGCGTTGTGTCCGCGATGATCATTTGAAGCTGTTTGCTCAAAACGCCAGGTACATTGATGCCATACTGATTCATCAGTTGCATGAATGTTTGGCGCTCCCCATGTTCTTGAATAGCAGGAAGCTGGCGACCTAAGCAAGACAACGACCTCTTTGCTGAAAGTCGAGAAGCGTAGAGTGGCAGTAGTTGTTGCTTGCCGGCTTTGCCTAGATAGTCAACATAGGCGACAACTATATTCTCCATTACTTCAGTATGTTGATCTTGTCGAGAATCATGACCGAGATCTTGGAAGATAAAGACAATGTGGGTAATCATGCGCAAAATATCATGGTCGTTTGTAGTAATTGGAGCAGTGATGCTTCCCCTCCCAACCGGGGTTTTGGGCATTGGGATACTCTTAGATCTAGCCCCAGCGTTGGCTGCTTCAGCAAGCGTGATTCCATGTGTGAAGACAAAATCGTCAAAGGAATTCGCGATGAGGCTGCCTTGCAACATTTTGAAGGGATCTTTAGCTTCTTCCTTGGTTGCTTCCATTTGCTTCATGTTCTCTACAATGTCCCGTGCATTTTGTTCACTCTGGCCTCCGAGCATAGAGAGTTTGAAGGAGCCAGTCCTGTCTGTCAAAGCCTTCGGCACGCGATCTGAGAAGTTCGTTCTCACATAGCGATCAAAGGAATGTAATAAGTATGAGTTGTAGTGAGCAAAAAGATAATCGTCCCAGCAGCGGCTGACCTTCTGAACACTGGGTAGGTAGCCGCTCAGGACGCCATATACAGCATTCTCATATTCGTCAATACCGCCATCTTTGGCTGCCAGAGCACAGGTTTGCCGCCACAAGGCTCGTGATTGCCAAGTTGGGGCTGAAGGGGTATCGAAAAGGGAGCTTCGAGGGTCACCGCGCATTGCTGCGGCCCTCCAGCCCTCAACTCTTTCCTGGCACCATTCCCGAACGTAGCTCCAGTCCTTCCCTCGTCTAACCATCTCCCAGCAAGCCAGCCACATAGCACTTTCAAAGTAGTGATCCTGTTTTTCGAGGCTTCGCCCTTGACGTGTAATAGCATCAGGATCCAGCTGAGTGACCAGTGGTCTGATTTTTTCTGAATTTAACAAGGTAGCATCAAGACCCGGATCGTCTGGATCAAGTGCTTTCGGCCACGACCGTAGACGCTTTTGGCCTTTTATTGCTTCTTTCGTAAACAGCCAACTGTGTGCCCACAGCCCGGAGCCGCGGTCTGCGCATGCCTCCAGCTCTTCCACGACTTCCTCGATATTTTGGCCCGCTTGATCGGCAGACTTCTGTAACCATCCCACCACAACATGTCTCCCCCATGCCAAGTCGTCAGACGCGAGGAAGCTATTCCATACCTCTTTCTCTGACGAGTATCGATGCACTTCATAGTTCTTGCTAGGTCGCACAAGACCTGCTCCAGCTTGCGATCTTGCAAAGTCCGGTATTGGATATTCCACTTGTAGTATGAGACTCAATAAATCCCAAGTGTGTTCCTCTTGCTCCCATCTCTTGAGATCTTCGACCGTAGTCGTCACGGCTCTATCCCCTCCAGAAGCGGGCCTGGGCGTCGACTTCCCGCTGGAGCTTCGTACTCTTCGTCTAGTCTTCTTAGACAATTCCCTTCGTCTCTCAATCCCATGCATGCTTCCCAAGTGGTTTACAGTGTCGCTAGCTATCTTCTTGTAGGCGTTAACTAGAGGAAGCACATGCCTACAGTCGGCATAGGTCTCTTGTTGTTTTATGTTGCTCAAGCGGTCCAGATTCTCCGCGAACTTCTCAACTTGCTTTCCAACGCGATCTGCGGTTGCTTGGAGTGGATGAAGCGCTCGCTGCACGTCGCTGATTGTGGGAAAAGTAGGTGAGTCTATGGAGGAACGCGCGTGGGGAGCATCAGGCCCGTCCTCCATCATGACATCTGAGTATCCATCGTCGGCATTGTCACCCGAAGCCTCTGAATGATGGAGGCTGTTCCAGCTTTCTTCTCGAGACAACCTTCTTGAAGGCATTCTTGTAGAGAATCTAGAATTCGACGCACGCTGGCTGCTGGAAGATGCTGCGCTGATGATGCTACTTGTTCTCTTCACATTTTGATAGCTGAGGAAGATTGAAGGTGGTACCCATTTAGCACACACTGTTGATATTGCTCCGTTCCTGGATTTTCAGGCGCGCGTAGCCGCCCACCGCGCTTAAATTTCTACACATCCAAATGCGGGATGGAAGAGGAGTTTGCTTCTTCATACAATGTCTATACAGGCGTTCATTAGAGTCTCGGAACAGACCTCCAAGCTGGAGTAACTATCAGTGTTTGTTCAGATCCCCCGAGGGTCTCCCTGCGTGCTCACGATCGTCTAAGATGAATCTTAACACTCTCTATATACAGGCCAGATTCCTTCGCGGAAATGAAGGTCTTGACAGGGAAGCGAGCTGTTACAGCATATTTACAGTAGCAAGAGCGCTATAGATGCTCCATATTTCCTCATAAGCCTCTTTCGCTTACCCTTGTGCATTGCATCTTTTATACGCCTTGGCTGCGTTGCTTCATTTTGAGCCTCAAAAGATTGGCCTTCGGACAGGAGACAGTTTGCGCGTCATCGCCGTGTCGCTGATAGAAGAGATTACAACATTTGTAAAGTTCGTCTATCTGGCTCTGGCATTTCTCCTCTTTGTATGAATTCCTTTGTATGCAGTCTTAAGGCAGTCTTAGCACTCAGCTCGATTATACGGGGGTTGGCTCCTTGAATCAGCGTACCCTGAATGGCACACTAGTTCCCTGTCAATAATTTGGCAGAATAATATTTTCTGTTATCTGCTTACTGCAAACGGATGGCAAGGCGGATCCGTGTTCAGAGCTTCCTCCATACCCTGTAATTTGATATCAGCGTACGTAGACTAGATTTTAGATGCAGCCAATCAAATTACCATCGTGGTTCAACAAAAAGCGTGTAAAGAAGCGAGTAAGATCATGTGCCAGCTGTCAACGAGTGGGACAACTAGTAGTGGAGTGAAGGTACAATGACGTTCTAGAGCCTCTTCCTGATTGGTCATGTGCTGATTATCTCATCCACTTCAACTTCTCATACACAACACCAACCTCACATCGCACGTCTTCTTGGAGGCCTAAGTGAGATATCTTCTTACCCACTGGAAGCGAGATCTGCCCATCTGTGACACGTCCTCCATCAATGTAACAACTCCCCAACACCACCGAGAGCTACTTGCCCTCTGCGGCCAACCTCTGCACTGAACAAGGCAACTAACATAGATTATCAGCTTCTGACCGACATCGAAAGTTCTCGGCAACGTACTCAAAGCTATTCTCCGCTTCTTTACGAAATTCTCTTATCAATCTCAACACCATACACAAAGGAGCAACATCACAAAATGTCTGATCGCGATCAATCACCAGGCGCTGCAGGCAATCAAGAGGACCAGCCTCGAAGCGAGCACCTAAATATCAAGGTGACGGATAACAACAACGAGGTCTTTTTTAAAATCAAGCGTACGACCAATCTGTCAAAGCTCATGAATGCTTTTTGCGAGCGTCAGGGCAAGGCTCCCAACTCAGTCCGCTTTTTGTTCGATGGGGCGAGAGTCAACCCGACCGACAGCCCAGATTCTGTGAGTCAAGAATATCTACATCACTTCATCCTCACGTCACGAGCTCGGTCACATGGTACAGTCGCTAATAGGTCTCACAACAGCTCGAAATGGCCGACGGCGACACCTTGGAGGTGCATCAGGAACAGATTGGCGGGGCTTGAGATCACCATCTCATAAGGAATACGAAAATTAGATGAGATGGACGCGGAAGTGATGGGCTATGCCTGTGTGATCTTCGTCAGGAAGATCTACATCTCTGCTGTCACTGCATCTTTCCATCGATGGTCTCACACGTTCTACATTGCAGCGGGCGCTCAAGGCGCATATTGTTACGGGGGAAGGGAGGGCAATTCATAGATGAAATCAACCTTCATGCAGCCATGCGACTGTCTTTTCCTTCAACTCTCGGCCTACAAAGCGACTTTTGATATTTAGTGCACTCCATGAAGGCTAGACCAGATGTAGTCCTCCGGAAAATTATTGGTAGTTGCACGAGGCAATCTTTGATACCTGAGTGTCTGACACATGCCACCATAATGCGACACTATCCATACAAGCATATGATGCATGCTAACTTTGTTTAAGGCTGTTCTGAGACTACAGAGGCAATATCTGAGTAGTTCCAAATGTGTATATATCACCCAACACTCCGATCTAAAGTGACGTCTAAACGGCCGCAGCGTCATTCACACTACTGCTGCACAATGCTCAACCCACGTCGCCCCCAAGAAACCCTCAAAATTCCTCACTCCTCCCATATCGCCCTTTTGTTCGCCTCCCTCTCCCTCTCTTCCTTCTCCTTCTCCTCCTTTACCCTCTCCCTCCTCTTCCTCTCGTTCTCCCTAACAGCCTCCTCATACGCCTTCCCCTCCTCCGTTTTCTGCGGTGCTCTCACTCCCAAAGCACCCGCAATCATCCTTCCCGCCGCCGCACTGCTCTTCTCCGGTCTTTTATCCAAGCCTGCTTGCGGAGGACGGCTCGTGCTCATGGATGAGGATAGAGGGTAAGGTTTGTTGAAGGTGGTCCAATCGGTGCTGCTTTTGTTTCGGGCATGCCGGGAGGTTGGAGAGATGGGCGTGGGAGGTGGGGCATTGGGGGTTTGGGTTTCGTGTGGCGTAGATGGGGATGAGGCGGTGCTGGTCGTTGAGGAGGATGAAGAGGCCGCTTCTTCCCAGTCGTCGGGGGTCGAAGATGTTGGAGGTCTAGACTTGCTGGGCTTGCTGGGCTTGCTGGAAGGAGAGATCGAAAGTTTCTTAATGGAGGTGTTAAGGCCTTGGTTTTAGTTAGAGGGTTTGGCAGCCTGGTTATTGGAGAAGGATTACCTTGGGGTTTGCTAGTATTGGCGGTCATTGATGCTTGTGAAGGTAGCGTACGGAGCGACTTTGGTCTTTCCAAGTAGATATATAGTTGCGTAAATACAGTGATGTTATATGTGTAATGTGTTTAAAGGAACAATTCGTATTTGCATAGAAGTTTTAGATATGTGTTATATGCAGTTGCAATTGCCAGCCAAAGTCAAGAAAAGCACAAAGGCTACGCAAGAAGATGTCAATGCAAGTACAGACGCAACTTCAGAAATAGGAAGCAGTCTCCTGAGACTATTGGTACTTCAAAATTGAGCATGATATGTAGAGAGAGGCGACGTTTAGTAAGGTACGCAGGTTGCCAGATCTTCGCCCTACGTGGCAGGGAGGGGGATTGAAAGTCTAGATTCTAGGCATGTCAAGCCGACTAGCTCCGCTCGATCTCTACTGACAACAATTTTGAAGCTGCCACATGGGTAGAAGGGGATGCAGTACAGATCTGTAGATTTTACCTGAGTAGATGACAAGAGAGAATGTTGAAGTGCGCTAGATCTAGTACAAGATTACACCAACTTGCTCTCAGTAAATGGTATCTGCCGAACCATGATTCCTAGCCAAGGCATCTGCTTAGATGTATCGTGATCATCACAGCATAGGCATTTAGAGGTGAATACCAGCTCGTCAGCTCATCCCTGATGTAAATGGTGAGCGTCGAGGCGTCCACTTTCCACGCAAGTTCGACAAGAGAGCTACCTTGCCTTCTTCTATGGACATAATAGATAATTGTGATAACGTAGCTGCCCTCGCGCTACTCAGAGCTCCCAACAGTGTTAAATCTGATACTTCAGCTCTCTCCGCGCAGAGCGCACCTTTAGACAACGGGGTCTATTACTGGTCAAGACTACGCTTAGCTTCAAAGCAAGTCATTTGCAGAATTTCTATACTCGCATGCTCAATGATAACAGGCACGCTGATCTCCACATTCTCGGCTTGGATACTGGGAGAGCGACTATATCCTGTGTAGGTTCAAGGCCCCCACGGCGAATAGTGACTTTAGCGAATCGTAAATCAATGGACTTCGGGCGTTACACGCTTAATGGAGACATCTCGAATTAATATCGTGTACGTGATTCGTTCAGAAATTTCGACAACAGATAGGAACAGCCTAGACAAGAACATTTTTCTCGACTTTAGCTGCTCAGGCCATCTGGATGATAAAGCTTTCAAGGCTGCATTGAATGACGACGTCTATTCTAGTGGCCTACTATAATACGAGCATGTAATGGTCCGATTGCGATCACAGTCAATATACTACCATTGTCGTACTCTCTTTGACATAAAGAATGCATTTGATACTGGTGGCTAGGGTAAGGTAAGAAGCTTACATTAGGTGGCCAAACTTCAAAAAAAGTGCCATCCGGCAAATACAGTTCAGTCTCCCACTTGATCTAGTTCACCTTTCTTTTGAGCACGGTTTCTGGCAAATCGCGGAGAACAAACATTGAGCGAAGCGGTTCGGATCTACATGCCCCTTCTGTAAGCCGTTTCTGCCGATCCACCTTTTGGCCGGTTTCATACCGTCCAATATTACCTATCTGCGAACCAGCGATGTGAGTCATGGTAATATCCGGTTTTCTGTTATAAGGAGATAGGGATGGTTACGTGGATAAAGTTTCACGTGTACAAGAATCAAATTCGACTTTGCTCTTTCCTCCGCGTAGCAAGATGGGTAGAAACTTGGTTTATCCCAAAGTCGATAAGAATACGGTTCACCGCAAAAGCGATCGCGGTAAGCCTTTTCAAGCAATGGTGTATATCTTGAAGTAGCATTGTAACTACAGACTTTTGACAGCTTTATTGATGGCATTCTTTCCAGCTAGCTATGATCTTCAAACTATACATTCGATCATCAATTCGACGCCCGTTCTACATGTATCTTTCAACTCATCAGATCCAGAGGACCCTTTTCCAACAATACTACCCATGATAGGCACCATGGCTTCTTTTGAACATCCCAGCGCGGATCTAAATGAACCGTTGGATTGCTATCTTCATGGCTACGTGAGCTCAGGCATCATGAAGAAAGCACGCTCAACTTCTGGAAAGGCTCTGCCAATAACAATTGCTGCCACAAGAGTGGATGGCATAGTCCTTAGCTTGACGCCTAATTCTCACAGCTATAATTACCGATCTGCTGTGCTGTTTGGATATGGCAGCCTTGTTGAAGACATTGAGGAAAAGTTGTGGGCAATGCAGACTGTCACTAACTCTGTAGTGCCGAGTCGTTGGGACAACGCGCGGTCGCCCCCTGACGGCTCTGAAATGGCATCAACAACAATTTTGAAAGTGAAGATTGTCAATGGTAGTGGCAAAATCCGGACGGGTGGGCCTGGAGACGAGAAGAAGGATACGGAGAGAGAGGACGTGGTTGGGAGAGTCTGGACTGGCGTGGTGCCGATCTGGGAGACTGTTGGTGAACCGGTACGCGGAGGTGCGGGTCTCGTAGACCAAGTACCAGAGCATGTCCGAGATTTCCAGGACAACATGAATGAGACGAATGAAGAGTATGCAAAAATGGCAGCCAAGGCGAAGTCTCCTGCGGGTAAAGGATATTGAACGCCTTGCCAAGCTGTCAGACGTGGCCAGTTGCCGCTATGTAAGCTAGGGAATGCTGTATTGGGTGCGGTGTAGACAAGAAAGCTGTACAGTCGTGTGCTTTCCTGAGCTATACGTAATATTTGACTTTGTGGCAAAGCAGAGAAGGCAATGTTATAGTTTTGCAGCAGCGTGGTTGCGATTGTCTACTGCCGGTCTTTGCTAACCGGTACGGCGGATGCTGGATCTCTTGACGAATGCTATATGATGGTAATTGACTCGCTCCCGGTAACACCCCACTGCCTTATGCCTTTGGGTTACAAAGCATTGAAAATGCAGTCCATGGGATGGCTGGACGCAAAGCCTCAACTCCCGTCGAGAGCTTTTCCAACAAGATCTTTGCACCTCTCGCTCATTGGAATCTGCAGAGCAAGCTCGTGCCCTTTCTCACTCATCTTCCCCCAAGTTTTCTGCAATATCTTCACAATCTTGTCCTCATCATGCTGCTTCTCAAACTCCTCGAATTGATCGTCCACGAAAACCAGGCATGCAACATCCTCTAAGGTCTGGGTCTCTTCATCTTTCTTCAAATCCTCTTTCCTTATAAGGTGGGCGACTCTATTAGCGTCGTCCTCGGAGTAGCCACAGTCCAAGCAGATCTGGGAAGCCATCTCCGCCTGTCTCTTCTTGAGATATGTACGCCAGGCGTGGTACCCGACCTTATTCATGGGATATGAATCACGTGGTATCTCCCAACGCCTTAAATGTTGAGCACGTATTGCCAACCGTAAGATGTCTGATGCATTAGGGTTGCACTTTTCTAGATACTTGCTCATCTTTTCGCTGTAATGCAGCTCATACGGTATCTCTCTGCCATTGACTTCGACCTTCTTCGGGTCCAGGGCGTGAGCTTCATCAATGAGTTTGAGAGCAGCGAGGTACTTTCCGTCATGCATACTGTGGAGTTGAGATGTTTCGTCTTATCGGAGTGCACCAATAATTGAGTCTAGAGGAGTGGTTCGTCAACCGGGTGTCTCGCGGGTCTAAGAAGATACCGGCACCACCCGCATTCAGCAGGAACGGCACTTGAAAGGACAACAAGCACCTAACAAAACAGTCTATCAAAACAACGAGAGCAAAAAGGTTCCAATAATTGGCGATATGACACAATGGACTTTGGCTGGTGTATAACTACAACTCTAAGTGTAAATTGGTTTTGCGCGCGCCTTTTGGTACAGCTCAGGTCGCGTGCAAGTGATTGAAGGTATTCCAGCAGTATTACGGTGACTACGTCACAACCGTAGACGTTGCAAAACGGTGACTTCACGGTTGAGAGGGTTCTACGGTTAATGCGGTTTCTTACCTTCAAGAGATGAAAATCTGGTAGCCTAAAGGCCGTTCACAGGCGATTTTACGTAAAGATAGCTTTATAGTAAAATAATAGTAATTACACTATACTTTCAGCTAAGTAATCATCGCTAAAGTAAGTAAGCAAGCAGGCAACTAGTAGACAAGCAATGGCCAGACCGTAACACCCGTAGTTACCGCTGCCGTATATTTATATAAATCCTTGCGCTCTATAGACTCCTTCAGTCATATTACATCCCTATTAAACCGCTCTAGGCCGGCTCCTGGCATTAGTCGCATATAATCATAACGAGATAGGGACAGTAAAATTGAGAACGATGGCATAACTTCTTAAGTATTCTATAAATCTATCTAATTCGCTTCTAAAGTAAAAGTTATCATCCGGCTGAGAGACAAGTAAAGTCAGAAATGTAATGAGAAAACGTGAGGCTGCTGCTTCCTAATGTTGTTATAAAGCAAGCCTTGGCGCTGCCTTCCTTCTTCTTCGTCTCAGTTGTCTTTTTGAAGCCCAAAAAACTCTTCTCCATTCTTTTCGATCTTTGCTTTTCGACTTAGGATGTGGGCTCCAAGTCCATCATTCTGATTGCTGTTGGCTGCTCAAGTCTGAGAGAAGACCGAACTGATGTAGTATACTGGGAATCTACCCAACGTCGTCGCCCTCTCCTCCAATTCTTCTCTTCAGTACTTTACCCCGTATTCTCCTCTAGCTTTGCTCAAGCGGCTGTCTCTCCCATACCGATCTGAAGGCCGTTCTCATCATGCCGTACGATGAGACGATCAACTCGTCTGAAGTGGAGATGTCGCCACAGCGAGCTTCACGTTTTGGCAATGCTGGACAGACCAGCATCGAGCATATGATCAAACACGCCATGTCTGACCGTTTGTCATCAAAGAAAGTGATCAGACAGCTCGAATTTACGAAAGGAAGACCTCAAGAACAATACCGAAATGCATTGTGGATGCGTCGACTTCAAAGCTTCAGAGCAGAGACGCTAGGTGCCAACTTGGACAAAGCCCCGTCGGCTGAAGACGTCCAGCGTTTCCTGACGGCCATTCTTGATAAAGTCAAACCCAAATCCAACCACGGTGTGCCTAGCTTTTCATGGATTCAGTCAGGTATCTGGTGCCTCACGCAGAGTGCACTTTTCCGCTACCCAGACTTTAGACTGTCTTCGCATGATTCGCTGCGTATCAAAACACTGGTTGATGGTTTTGTCAAAGATGGAAAACTTACGAAGAAGCCTGCGCGTCAGAGGCATTGGATTGGTGGAGTTTTATCTTATCGCTATTCGCTGTAAGCTCAGAATGAACAAAAATATACGTAGGTTTTGAGCGACTTCGTAGTCAAAAGCGCACTAAAGCGCCTTATTGCCCTAATCAATTATGGATTGGATCATTTCAGCCAATGGAAGGGAGTGTAAACAATGACGCTCAAAGATGTACCGCGAAAACCTCCAGCAAAACAACAATAGCGCGTCCCGTCGTTAGGGCGACTGTTTGCATAAAGCTTCGCTCCTCATAAACATGTCGCCACTTCATACTGCAGCTTTTCCTTCACACTTACTTGTTTCCTTCCTATCGTACATAAGTAATTCGATTCAAACGACCTCACGTACATATTGCTTCGCTTTCCCAGCTTCGACCAACCATGGTACGCTGGATCGCTACATGAGGCCATGTTTGGTCTCAAGGCTAACAATAACCCCAGAATTCATGCACACTCCGTAGGCTTGCGGCTGACCACGCCTCCCTTCACAAGTCCGAGCTGCCGCCTCACTACATACACCCTGCTTCAAGCTCAGAAACCACTATGCCTGATGATCTTAATCAACTTACCATACTCTTGACCGGTCCAGAAGGCACGCCTTATTCGCAAGGCCTTTGGAAGCTGTTCTTCAAGATCCCAGATGACTACCCCAAAAGTCCTCCCAAAGTATCATTCCGCACCCGAATATGGCACCCCAATGTTGAGGAGAACTCCGGTGCCGTCTGTGTCGACACGTTGAAAAAGGACTGGCAGTCCAATTTAACCCTACGAGATGTGCTTATCGTAAGCTGTATCGCCCAAACCATCTACGGTATAATGCTAATCAGTGGATTGATGTAGACGATCTCGTGTCTCCTTATCCAGCCCAATCCTGACTCCGCGCTCAACGCCATAGCTGGTCACCTTCTCCAAGACGACTATGAATCTTTTGCCCGCCAAGCGAGACTAATGACATCAATTCACGCTGCGATACCTGATGAACTGCGAGAGGCAGCATTGGCGGCCAAATCACGTGGCGAAGAACCGGGTGCAATCGTTGCGGAAAACATCGAACGGAGACCAAAAATGAATTACAAATTAACGGCCTCGTCGACCGTGGTCATGAAGAACCTGCCACACCATCTATCAAGCAACCAGTTGACACTATCACCTCGCCAACTCGTCCAAGAACACGATCCAACCAGTGAGGACGATGAAAACTCCGAGTGTAAAGAGAACGATCCAATGCTATCTCCAGCTCCAGTACCCGCGCTTCTCCAACGGAGACCGACGTTGGCGAAGCGCCCTCTTTCAGATCTACCCGTTCCTATCGAGACACACTCGGACTCTGGCCATGCGCCATTATTGAGCCCCTCGGAGCAGAATATTGCCAATGGCTCGGATTCTGCCTCTAGCAACACTAAAGGAGGGAGCTCGCGCAAGAGCTCACAACTGGCGGAACGAAGTACAAGTAGAAACAGGAATGGACGTCGTCTTCAAGATGTGGATGCAAATGATATGGCTACACAACCTCTCGAAGACCAAATCGCCGACGACGGTCCTCGGCCCTCAAAGCGAGTCTGCTCTGAAGAAGGCAAAGAGAATGCTTTGGAGGAGCATAGTTATATAAGGCTGCCCGACTGGCCACTGCCTGTTATGAACGGTATGAACAGGGAATGTCTCTCAAATTCGAGGAAAGCCTCAGCTACAGGCTCGACGAATGTAGGGAGTGTTAAGGGCAAATCAAGAGTTGGATTGAGGCGTCTGTAGATCTGGCGTTATAAAAAATATTCCCTAGTATTGACGGTATGAATTGGCGGACCTTAGTAGCATAGCGTGGGAATGAATGCATCATGGGAATTCCTGGGCCACAAGCTGCGTCTTAATGATTGTTCATGCATCACGATCAGACATCGCCAGAATACAATTCTGGGTCACCTCAATTGAACATTCAGAAAAGATATGAATCCGTAGTGAAGTATGCTCATGCAATTTCTGTAATTGTAGAATATATTGGCATTTACTGAGGCAGCGAGGTCTGGCCTGAAACAATCTCTAACGCTTAGAATCAGTGACAGCCTTTCACATGCTACCTAGCCTATGAAAGAACAAGGCACGCCTTGGAGAGTACAGCAGGACATCTCAAAGATATTCATCCTCAATACACTTAATGATAAGTATGGGTGTTGAGAGGGAATTTCTTTTATAAATAGGCTTTTTTCAAATACGGTTCTTAGTCTTAAAAGTTCAGCTCTATTCTAGAGAGGGAATCCTGCCTCTACTCTCTACTCTCTTTAAATAGACCGGCTTTAAGGCTACTAACTAATCTACTATATTAACTAATTAATAGTATATTAAATTATTCTAAAATTAGAATTCCTCTCTAGAAAATTTAAATAAAAATATATATAAATTATATAAATATTTACTTTCTTTAATAATAATTTATATAAAATTATAAATATTTTTAAAAATTTATTTTATAATTTAAATATTTATTTTTAATTATATATCTATAAAATTTTTAAA